>VXAY01006112.1:1403637-1502189 GCA_013399855.1 Oxyruncus cristatus
AAAAAAAAAAAAAAAAAGTAAAGTAAAATGAAATAAAATGGCAGTTGCCAGAAGAGAAAAGAACAAATTGCAAGCCGACAAAGACAGACAGGGTCTCACTGAATGTGTGTTTCGGAGGTTTGCTTTGGTGTCGTGCCCTCTGGACAGTGGAAAAACAACTTGCTAGACCCCTGTAGCAGAGTGTTGGGATGTCCATTATCACAGGTAAGGAAGTGCTGACAGACAGCCCTGCCCACAGCTCTGCTCTTCTTTACCAAGACTTTCCTTCAGGCTTCAAAAATGCAACTCCCCCGGGGCTGCTGAGCCTGGCTGACTTTGCCTGTGGTGAGCAGGGGCAGCCAGAGCCAGGATCAACACTTCAATGTGTACAGCCATGAAAAACGCCACGTTTTTACGAGCTGTTTTTACGTTAAAATAAGGTAAAGGACAAAATTGGAAGCCAGGGCCTTTTGGAATCTGCAAGAAAAAGAGACAAACAGGAAAAACTGTTGACTTATGCTCCCACAAAAGTCACTCAGAGTTTCACCGCTGGTTTCCCCAGGAGCGGAAATTATTCCTTAGGGAATATGTGGAAAAGAAGCAAAGGAAAACGCTAGTGCATAGTGAGACATTCCATCAACCCAACATGTCCTTCCACTTAATAGCCATTTAAACATTAATCAATACCCCAGCTTTATCTCCAGTAAAAATGAGTGCCTGGAATAGCAACACTGCAGATCATTATTTCATTTCGCTTCATTGTTTCTTCTTTTATAGTTGTTTTTATAACTTTCCAACAAAGGTATGCACAAAAATATGAAACAAGGGCAGCCTAAACAATTCCTAGTCTATTGTAAACCAGCAAATTCTCAATTAACCCTGAAACAATTTCAGAAGATTCAACACTTCAAAGTAATGAGAATGTAAAATGGATTGTATTATCTTCCCTGATTGCTCTACAAAGCACTGTTGGCTGTGCAAATAAAAAACTGAATTGTATAACCTGTGATTTGGCACAGGATATTGTAAAAGTAGTACTTTGTCTTTCCCTCCACATTTTTTACTTATTGTAGGAGCATATTGCAGTACAGTTAAGATGATTGTTCTTTGTTCCACTTTTTGAGGGCTCTGCTAGCAAAAGGTTTAGAATAGACCCATTAGAGAAAAACACCGTAAAAACAGAAGTATAGAATACAAAGATTCACTTCCCACTTTTGACTTTAGTGGGATCTGCGCTGATTGCACAGCAGTTTTGAAAATCAGACCATTTTTTTAGGTGGTTAAACATGAACCTACCTGCCTGCGTGTACCTGCTCGGTTGTCTCAATCCTAAGCACTCTGATGCATCTGTAGGGATGTGTACAGAACTGTGCTCTCTGGTGTGCCAATTACTGTTTATTTTTGTCTTATTCTACATTGCAATAGTGAAATTTAGGGCTGCTTGTGGACTTTATTTCATTGTGGTTTTGTTTTTTTGGGGGTTTTTTTGTTTGTTTGGTTGGTTGGTTGTTTTTTTTTTTTAAATTTTAAACCATGCCAACAGCTTACAGTTCCCAAGGGTTTGTATGGGTAGGGGCAAGAGAGTGTGACACATTTTGGCTGTGACCTCCTTGCACTAGGTTATTGCCCTTGCAATATCTTTAAGCCAGATATTGCAAAGAAAGCAGCACAAACAATTCCCTCAGACCGGAACTCGTCTGCTGCAACATTTAAATATACACCTTAAATAAAGACCTGCAAAGAGATGCAGAGAGGTTGTAGATGCAAAACAAGAGAACATAAACCAAACTATGCACTTGGTCTGTTTGGTGCAGGACTAAAATGAAGTAGCAAATATATGGAAATAATTTAAAATTTATGAATAGCATTTCCCCCCCTCCTATAACAGAGGAAGATAATTCAGAGAACAGCTCCTGGGGCTGCTCACAGACATGCACGGTGCTGGTGGCTGCAGCTTGATTAGCAAAAAGATCATTACACACAACAGCGGTGATAACATGGACACAGAAACCTCATCAGAGCCACAGCCCTGCAGTAGCCACAAAAAGGATTTCCCAGCCAACAGAGCAGTAGCCCAGGGTGTCACAGGACAGCAGCCAGGCACAGTCAGATGCTGCTCTTGGCAACGGCTTCCAGGGCCTGGGAATTGCCAGATTTTTCCCGTGTGGAGTCAAGGGGTCTTGGTTCTTGTTCTTTGACAGAAAGAGAAGGAAGGCAAAATGAAGCAGTGCCAAATCTGTGTGGAATGACACCTCTGAGCCAGTCTGGTGTGCAGCACTGACCAGAAGTAAGGGCAGCAATCCTGCCAGGCTTGGGTTTTCAGCCTGGTGCATCTGGAGAGTGCTCGAGCCATGGCCTGCAGGGACTGTTCCACCAGAAGCCACAACAGAAGAGAAGTGCTGCAGCGGCAGTGGCCCCATGAAATATCTGTGTGACTCTCTAGTTAGGCTTTGTTACCATAGCAGACTGCAGGCAGCAAGTTGACACTGTGGTGGACTAGTGAGCACGGCTGGTTGGGCTGAGCTGGGACTCAGATGTTGGACTGTTGAACCCCAGCTCTGTCACAATGGAATTAGAGAAGTCTTTAATTCATACTACATCCTCAACTCATCTTTAAGACAGTGAGGAGGTATTTCTGCCTTGAAAAGCTGTTAAAGGGATAAAATCTGTAAATCATTGCAAAAGGCCTAGAACCCATAGCAATGAGGGACATCAAAAGCACCGAGTCAGACAGAATAGAAAAGAATATTTGAATGGCTTTCTAAAGATGCAGCAAGATATTTACTGGCATTTTCTATCTAAATTTTCATATCTAAACTGCCTATCTCCTTAATTCTTTTTAAACTATGTTTAAAATAGAGTCAAATACCAAGATGAGTAAAAATTTCCTGTTCTCTGTGATACACACATTTATATGTGTGTGTTTACTTTGTGGTCTTGGGCAAATCTGAAAGTGTCAACCTACCATGGCAGGGAGCTGGAACGAGGTGATCTTTAAGGTCCCTTCCACCCCAAACCATTCTGTGATTCTATGATAAAATATTGATAATATTCATAGCATTTCAATCTGGCAAGAGTCAGTACCAGAAACAAAGCTTTTCCATACGCGAGATATCCAATTCCCATCATCTCCTTTCAGGGATCCTGGTCCCATTGACATAAGTTGAAACTACCAGTTGACCAGAGCCAATATTTCACCCAAGTATAGCTCCACGTTTGCATTTGGAATGACAAACCTTCACATTACCCACATTAGGAATCCTTGCTCCTTCTGGCACTGGAACATATAATGGCAGCACCTGACATTTTTTCTATGAGCTCTTTATGAATGATTCAAGTAAAATGAGAGTGGAGAAGGTAACTTTGTATGTCTGTGCCTGTGAGCTCACCGTAAGAACGCCCTTTTGCCTCTGAATAAAAAGATTGTTAAATACAGACATTCTGTAATCTTTAAATCAAGCAAACATGAGCTTTATCTCATTATATCAAGGCCAGCTGAAAAACCAAGAGTGACTACCTCTGGAAAAAAGCTTCACAGGTATTTGGGAGAGATCAGTGCAGCAATTGCAGCATAAATATACACACTGGGTGAGTAATGGTGGCTCTCAGAGGCAAGAAAACGCACCAAAATATAAGTGCAACACTAAAAATCGGGGTTAAAACTGCACCGTGCTTTATGTAGGGATGACATAATGTAGAGCTTTGGAGATCAACCTGCTTCCCATCGAGCTCCCTCTTCTCCACTGTGCTCTCATTACCTTTTGCCTGCACTAATTACAGCAGCATATGGCACGAGGAAGAGCAGAGAGGGAACCTTATTGTAGCACAGCAATTCTCCAGCTGAAACACACTCCACACTCATTAATGATGACACACAGCAATTTTTTCTGCTATTTGGCTATATGATAACAAAGGTATTCCTGCTCCCACGCTGGTTGAGGTTATAAGCTTTGGGGAGAGCAACTCGCCTTTCATATATGTAAATTCCCAGCCTTGCACAGCTGGGTCTCTAATTGCCATCCCATGTGGAATGAAAACAATAATAGCAATTCTCTCATGTATATTACAGCTAATGTTCTGTAACTATACTGACATCCGATTTTGTAAAGATATTTTTATGCAACTTCCAAGACTGGTTTCTAGCTTTAAAATGTTTGTGGCATTAAAGCCATTGGAAGAATGTTGGAGCAGTTGTGGTTTTTCACTTTCCAAGGCCAGGCTGGATGGGTCCCTGAGCATCCTGGTCTAGTGGGTGGCACCCCTGCCCATGGCAGGGGATTGGAATGAGATGGTCTTTAATGGCTCTTCCAACCCAAACCATCCTGTTATTCTATGATGCTTTTTTTCCCAGATGTTGAAAAACAATGTGGATTAATAAAATGTATTAATTTGGAGGTGCAAGAGAATATACAGGTTAGCATTCCATTTTATACCCAGGTATAAAGCTACTGCCTAAAAACTTCTGCAGCCCCTAAACACAGTGTTGTACAGGTCAGTAACATATCACCCACGGTTCTTGTGTTTGGTGTGACAAAACATGTCTTAAACACAGAAGGCAGACGTTGTTGGAAATAACTGAGCTCAACACATCACCAAAACACTCTGGCCATGAAATAAAGGGGTTGCCAGGAACACTCACATTTACCTCATCACAGCAGCTTAAACTACACTCCTAGGAAGCAGTTGTTTTCATATCTCCTTTCAATGCTTCTTCCTCGTGTACTTTCCTGTTTGGACACCCAAATATGCTTTTATTTCTTTATGACCCTTGGAGAACTCTACAACTTCTCCTGAGATCCACATGACAGGGTGTCTTCATCCCTTTCTGTGTGAGGAAAACTTGCCATTCCATTTGGAAATGCCTGGATCCGAGCTGGGTGGGAGCACCAGGATGTCCCACATCTCTCCCAGCAGTCAGCAATGGTCTGTAGCCCAGCAAAGTGTCAATGCTGACATTGCTCTGCCCTAATCTGTGACTTCTTTTGCATTTCCTCTGCAATGAGCACCTGCAGTTAGTGTGTTGTCAGCACTAGAAAATCTCTGTGATGGGCACAAATCGTGACAATTTCAGCACAACTCTGTTGCTGCTCAGAGTGTTCTGTTATAGGGGCATAACTGAGTAATGATTCAAAGCTAAGACTTTTTTGGTGATTTATTAGCAATTCAATAACCCTGCCTGAAATAAGTGTGTCAACGGGTAAACGTGTGTATGTTAGGAGAGAGGGGCAAAACCTGATGGGCCCCGGGTTTCATATGTACACAAATACGGATCTCCGTTGAATAATGGTAAGGTGTTTGTCACCCAATGTATAAGACACCCATAAAATGATATTGCAACACATGCCCTACTCAGCTAGCTGAGCTGGTTCTTTAGCTGCAGCATTTTTCTTATCACCTCTGTAATACGAATCACAGGAAAAAAATTTCTGCATTAAGCACGGTGCTATCAATAACAGCCTGTTGCTGGTGCTGCCAAGTTAAAGCCAAGCCTGGTATCTGTCCCTCATGCTGCAGCCACTGCTTAATAAAGCATTTCCATTGCAGGTGAGGACCAAAAGGATTTCATAGCACAGGGAGAACAGAAGCACAAGTGCCTCATCACAGAGTATTATTGAGACAAAACGTAAGAATTCAGTCATCTCAAAAACCCCAGGCCAGGGTTATAGGAGAAGTGATAAAGGGAACAGTACTGACAGCCCACTAAAGGGCTTTTTCAGATCTTTTCCTGACAGTTGACTACGTGGACATGTGGATTCCTGATCCTCAAGGCTTTCACAAACTGTCTTCTGCGCGTCTAACTTTGTGATTCCACAGAATCACGGAACAATTGGGATTGGAAGGAACCACTGGAGATCATCACTGACCATTTTCAAGACCTGTTGTGAATCTTAAACCTCACTGTGTCTGGCCTAAACCTTGACACAAACATATCATGGTAAACACGCTCTAGGAACACAGAGTTAAGGCAATCTTCGACAGATGCTGTTAAAAAGTCAGAAAGGAAAATAAAATCTAAACTGTCATCTGTTTGCACTTTCAAGGCCCCATATTTGACTTGCGCACTACAGCTGGCAAGCTAAGCTGGTTAGCCCTCCATATCATTAAATATATGGTCATATAAAATGGATGGATTCGAATTTGGATTGAAATACTGGTACTAAAAGTGTGACTACATGCTACAGGTGCAACAGGCTGTGAAATACCTCCTGCAGTGCCCTCCTGTAGAGATTTAGACATGCTAAAATTAGTTGGTCTAGATTATTTAAAAGAAAAAACCCTAAAAATATAAACCCCCCAGATTTAGCTGAAATATATACTATTATTAATCAAAATAAATATATCATTAACAAAATCTAAAACTTGAAATAAATCACATTTTCTGGCAACACTATTGAGAAAGGTGTTAGGTCAGACACATTTTTAAACTTACTGAAGATTGAGGATTTATGCAAGAGCCATTTTTCAGCTTCGTGGAACAGATTTATGGGCTTGCAGACCGTCTGTATTTTCACAGGCTGGAAATGTCAACTCAGAGCACAATTTAAAAAAAATAAATTAAAATCCCCATCAACGTTGTGCCACGAGTCACTCTGTGCATTTTTGGTCACAGAAAATTCATGCTCCTCTGATAACCTGGACACATCCCAGGATGAATCCATTAGCTCTGCACCAGTGCCCGGCTCAGCTCCGCGGGCGGGGCACCACAGGCTTTGTAGGAATCTCCGCAGCAGCTTCTTCCTGGGCAGCCCCAAAGTGCCTCTCCATTTTCCAGGAGTTTATGGACAGACTTGAGCCTGCACGTGCCTTGTGCTAACCCTGTCTGAAAAGGCACCACAATTCCCTGGCTCAGAGCCAGCCTGGCATGTGGAATACTGCAATAATCCTCCCCAAAGCACAGGCTTGTCCTCAGGGTGGGCGAGGGACTGGACTGCTCGCAAAACCTGTTGGGGCCACACGAGGCTGACGTTGCTTTTTAAGGTCTAAGGTTTACATACATTGGTGTTTTGGTCAGATATTTGTTGCTGATATCAGTTTTCCATTGATTCAATCAGTGGTAAAATAGTAAAAAAATAGTTAATAGTAAGTAATAGTATGTTATTTATAGTAAAATAGTAAAAAAAATAGTAAAAAACCCCCCTAAATATTTTGGCTTGCATTAGAGAACTGTATATTTCTGGGGAGCCAGAGCAGGGATGCCATGGTACATCAGGGCTGAGCACACCACTGAAGATCAGTAGCTTTTATTAAAACTGTATAAACACAGAATATTCTCTAGAAAAAGCTTCCATTTGAGCTGCCTTCTTTCAGTCACCCTGTCAGTTAATGGCTAAGAAATAGGTATTTACAGCAGAAAAAGGAGCCTGCCCTTTGCTTTGGAAGACAACTTGGCTCTTACAGCCTTTCCACTGACATCTGTCTCAGGTCAATAAGTCACAGGAAAGTCTGCTGAAAGTGCAATACAGGTTTTGCAGAAATATTTCAGCTATTAGTTGATTATTTAAAAAGTGCTTTTTACAACTGAAAGTGTATGTTTTTGATAGAACATATTTAAAAAGGCAGACAAAACAATAAGAGGGGAACTCAACACTACTTGGTCTATACCAATATGCCATGACACTTGGAAACATTTTAACATTCTGTTTCCAGTTTACAACACTAAATTTCTATTTAAAATAACAATTTTTTTAAAAAATCATCTAGAAAGAAAAAAACTAAATCCCTCTCTCCCTAAAAGTATATTTTCTAGGGGCAACAAGTCTTGGCAGGAATTGTTTTTCTCTAAACAAACAAACAAACAAACAAAAAGAACAAAAAACTTTCTTACTTCAATTACTTCTGCAGTTAACTGAGTTAACTGGAAGTGTCCAAGGCCAGGACTTGGAGCAACCTGGGCTAGTGGAAGGTGTTTCTGCCCATGGAAGGAGGTGGAACAAGACAAGCTTTAAGGCCCCTTCCAACTCATTCTGTGATTTTATGATATTTATAACAATATCAATATATATTTTATATGGGTTATAAATATATAATATATATGTTTCATATGGCAGATCACTACAGACCCAACGTTGCCTCCAGCTGCTCACCCAGTCAGAGGGAGCAGGGGAAATGGGGGTTATAAAGATCACTGTTGGTGCATCAGCCTGGGGTGGGGATGGGCTGCTGGGCTCAGACACCACTGACCAAGGCATTTTTCAGGCTGGGGCTCTGATCTCCCAAACTTTAGCCCTGGCAGAGGTTCCTGTGCCCCGTTGCAGGTTGTGACCACGCTACAGTCGCTGTTTGCTTCTGTTTCCATCTGCAGGGCACTTCTAAAGCTCTGCACCTCATCTCACCATCGGAGCTGAAGGATTTCTCAGCCCAGCTTTATTTTGCTTGTCACATCAGGGATTTAGCAGGCTGGCTTTCATGGCAATGCTCTATCTACAGTGATATGATCAAAACAGAATGAAAAATTAGATGAAATTCATTTTATAGTCCCCTGCCACTAAGAAATGTCAGATGAGAAAATGGGTTGACTAATTAGTTATTTGTGTGGAGAAGTAATGGGAGTAAGCCCTTTGGTAAACATGGAGAAAGTAACAAGAGTCATTGCAACTGTAATAATAAAATAAATCCAGGCCCAAAACCTACAGCAATTAATCAAATGAAGATAATAAAATTGCAGTAATGAGGCAGTTAAATAAAATGTTCTGAAAAGGAAAATATTTTTTTGTTATTATTGTACAGTCTTTCAAACATTTCTGTATATTGAAATCTAATTTTCTTGTTTTCTTCGCTTCAGGGCAAAAAAAATCCTAGAAGCTGAGGTGTAACAACAAAAAAAAATACCCACAAACTCATTTATGTATGTTTTAATCAGAAGTGATTAGGGCTATGGTTAAATGAACCCAGAGGCTATAACTAACTGAATTATTCCTAAAGCTAGGGAATAATACACCGTATCTGGGACTAACACACTGCTATAATCAGGTTGTTACTGTTAGAATAATTGTCAACACATGCAAATCAGTAAAAGTTTTCTCATTGTAACAATTGTGCCTCAAAAGCTAATCAACGTCAGATGAGCTGGAGGTCCTTTTATAAACTACCCAGAAAAGGTTTTTGGCAGTAAAACTCCATCAAAGTTTCTGCACATGCAGGTTCTTTGTGCCCATGCTTCCAGCAAAGGCAGCTGCTCCCACTGCAAATCCCTTTGCTGCTTTCCCTGTTCGATCAGGGGTCCTGGTAGCTCTTGAAATGGAGGAAAATTTTTATAAGAGCCCAGTAGATTCACTGCTGAAATGTCACTATTGAACACAGCCACAAAATAGCACATTTCTGCAGATCCCAGGAGTTATTTTTTACCCAGGGATGGACAGAGAAGAGGTGAGAAGTGGCTCACCACTGAGAGGCATTAGTCTGTCTGGATCGATACAGCTCTCCTTGGACTGGATCAGCAACTGGCCGGGCCCAGCAAGGGGTTACTTCTGCCAGCTTCCACAAAAACTCACGTTTGCCCTGGCTAGTTTTAAAGTCACAAAGAAAACCCCTTGCCTGGAGGCACCCCCCAAAAAGGGCAGGGGAGCTGCGAGCAGGCTCCGACACCGGTTTGCATCCCGAGCCTGTGGGATACAAACGTACTCCCAGCTTCCAGCCCTGGCCATTATTAGCTCTGGGACTCATCTCTTAAGGAAGGCAGGGGATTCATGTTTCTTCAAATTAACTTCCAAGAGGGAAGAGGTGGGTGAATGTGCTGACTTATCATTTTAGCACAGTTTAGGTCTAGTCTAAAGCTTTTGTGACACTGATGGCTCAAAGCAGAGGTTAAATTGCAGGCACTCCTGGGCACTGCTTCAGCTGCTTCTTGCACACTCCCTTGCCTCTTTTGTTGCCTTTTCTCAGCCAAACTTTCCAAAGAATTACAGTCCAGGATAAATCTGGAAGATGCTGGGACTGGGTTATCCCCCAGATGGGGAATAACGCCTTGTCACTCTGAAAATAATTAATACTCAAGTCTACAAGTACCACAGGCCATTCTCCCTGTTGCCAGAGGAGCAAAAAGCACATGTCACCACAGCAAAGGACAGACCCAGTGATATCCACCATGTGACAACCTCATCACTCCTCAGTAACAAAAATTTAATTACAAAGACCACATACTTCAAACAGAGTTACTTGAGACCTGGGTCCTTATTCCATGAGATTTTTTTTTTTTTTAAAGAAAACAAACAGGACTCCCCTGATTATATCGGGTATGTCAGCTGAAAAAAAATGTATCAAAGTGTACTTATTGTGATGAACCAGCATAAGTATTTTGTTTTTTCTTAGCTTAGCAGCAAAAGACAAAGAAAAAACGGGGTAGCATAAGAAAGAATGAAATTTAACACACAATAAATTGACTGTGCAAGAAGTAGCAATTCAGAAAGAAAATCTGTGAAGAAGCTGATCCTGCCAGAAAACCAATTGAAGTAGTTTCCTGTGCTGACAGAGCTGGGCCCTTCCAAGCTGGCTGAACTCGCACAGGGCTCATTTGTGAGATTCAGCTATTTCCAAGGCAAGGCTGTAACACAGAGATGATGGGAGAGCAATAATGTTCTGCTGACTTAAAAAAGCCTCCGAGTTTCCTGGCACGTTGCAGTGAGGGCCTGGCAGGAAAAAGAGCCCGAGTCCTGCTCCTTCCCTCCCCTTTCCCTGTCAAACACACAACACTGTCCCCCAGCTCTTTAAACATGGATGGGACAGCCTGTGTAAAATAGCTGCTGGTGCAGGTTTCCCTTCAGAAACCTTCCCTTTTGGTGAGATATTGCTTGCTAATCCTCTGATTATAAATGTGTTTTCACATAGTTGACAGGCATAATCTGGAGTGGCAAAGATCCACGCTGGAATCCAGACTTCACTGAAGTAACAGGGAAACACTGATCCTGGGACTTGGGCTGAACCTGATCCAGGCAAAACCTCGCTTAAAGCTTGTTTTTTTTCTCACATTATAGCACTGCCTGAGCCACTATTGGAGTCTTTGCTGAGTGTGGAGCTGAATGCCTGAAGGATATTTCATGTTCACAGCAACAACTGAACTAATAACTGACATCTCTGAGAGGGTTTGTTCAGCAGGGAGAGCTCTGTGACCCCTCAGCAGCATCACCTCAGCCTCTCCTGCCTCCTGCAGCGCCACGTGCTGCTCCTGCGGCTGCAGCCTGGGGGTCTCATCAGCCCCCAGACCCTGTTACACACCGAGCACATACACTCACACAGCCCCACTAACTCTGTTCCTGGAGGCAGGAAGGTTTCACTGCCACATCTCTTGTATCCACCAGGATATCTATACCAGCTCTAAGCCAACAGAATGCCACTACATCTCTCCCCTCTCCCCCACTGGGTCCCTGAGGGAGGCAGCTTGACAGGAGCAGAGCAATGTGCAGGAAATTCAAGCTGCTGCTTGTACACACAGTCATAGAATTGTTAAGGATGGAAAAGATGTCTAGGATCGTCACGTCCAGCCATTAACCCAGCACTGCCAAGCCCACCACTAACCCATGTCCCCAAGTGCCACATCTACACATCTCTGGAGCACTTCCAGGGATGGTGAATCCACCACTGCCCTGTTCCAGTGCCGGACAAGACAATGGAAAGAAGAGATGGAGAATGAAAGGCTTATCCAGGCTCAAGCCCTTCATGTGGTCTCGCTGAATGTTACCTCTAGGGAGGAGATATGTGGAGCTCCAAATCCAGTCAAACCATTTTTGAATGAAAAAGAATCAAATCAAAATTATTTTGGTTAAAGTTGGATGCCAACCAACGAGTTAGGAGCTAGTTAACTCCTTGTTCCCTATTTAATCCACTAGGCGTCTATTATGAAAGCTGAATTCTCTACAGGACGGTACAGGAAATAAAATATGTTACTCTGCTATTAATATTGCAACAATTAAAGTGTTTTTCCTTCTAGTTCTCTGGTTTAGATTTGTTTAAAAAAAATTGTATTCATAATAGGAAAATAGACTGTCCTGATGTTTTTGTATCATTAAGTAGTTTGAAGGAATTAATACCCACCGAGTGAAAATACTTTCCAACCTTGTAGCATTCAATAACAAGAAAAAAGGAAAGGTAGGTGAGAAATCTAGTAGCATATTTGATAATGTCAGTACATAAGAATAAAGAAAAAATTACATTACCACCTGATAACGTGAAGAAAATGGTGAATTTATTCCTGGCTAATAATAACGCAAATTAAGTTTTTGGGCTTTTTTTTTTCCCTCTGATTTTAAATACACTCTGTTCTTCATGGGTGCGGTTCTTACAGAAGGAACTTAATTAATTCTGTTTCATTCTTTTTGTAATAATTGGGAAGCACCTATCTGAGTTTGATTTGACTGATAACACTGAACTATGCCAAAAACATGCAACCACTTTCTATCCTGGATTTGGAGCAATGTGTGATATCACGTCACATCTTTTCCTTGGTTTTTGGGCAGTTTCTTTTGTTCGCCTAACTCACCGTCCGCAACGACCATGACAAATGAGCAGGGAATTGTGATTTACCTTTTCTAACCTCAATGAATCAGATTCCCAGGCATTCAGGGTGTCCAAACGCACTTTAAAATGCAAAGATGTCCCTCTTACTCTCGTGTTTTCAAGGTTGTGTATAACCATATCTTAGGTGTTTTATCTGTCATGTCATCAAGTGTAGACTGTTATATTTGTTACAGGTTGCTGTGCTGAATTTCCCCCCCAGCCCCATCCCTTTCTGCCTGCAGGAATCATCTGACATCTAAGGGATGATAGGGAACAAAATACTACTTTCCACTAGTTGAACAAGAACATTAGAAATCAGATTCTACACTCTCTCATATCCACTTGGGATATTCGTTGTAACATCCCTTGTCTAACTGATGTTACTGCAAAACAAATTTGTCCTTGCACATGTAAATACAAGTAGAGAATGCTGAACAAAATTAAATCCTGCCAGATATTCTGAAAGGCATGTCGCAAGATACGGCAGGGTTGAGAAAACAGCCATTTCATATATATTTTAACATATTAAAAAAACCCTGTGTTTTTCAAGGAAATAAAAGTTTAAAGTATATTTTTTTTTACAGGAAAATTATCTTTTGCTTGCTAAAAGGTGAGTTCACACTGAAGAAGTCTCAGTAATACCCCTTTTTGGGTTAGAAAGCGTCTTTCTTGCTGCATATCCTGTGTGCATCTGAATGCTGGCTCTGATGCACAGCCCACAACAAATCTTCTCTGCACAGCACAATTTTTATATCATGTTCATCATCATAACAGCCGAGCCCCTTCCAGACACACATTAAGCAACATGACAAATGTGTGTCATTTAAGAAATCTGCTGGCCAATGATGGAAAATGTGAACAGGTTAGAGGGGAAAGCTCCACTGTAAGTACTCATTTATGACACAAAAAGAGCTTTCATTAGAGATGTTATGGGGATTAAGCACTGCAAAGACAGGAAATGGAAGATTTACAGTGGTTTGTTTAACCTTAATTTACCACACTGACAGTTGCTGATAAACTTTCTCTCCAGGCCTTGCCTGACTGCAGTGTGGGACCAATGAGGTAAATACTTTACCAAAAGTATTCCACTATTTGGTCATAAATAGTTTTATTTTCTGCTTGATATCTGTTGCATTCAGTGCACACAAGATATAGTGCTCTGTGAATCGAAGGCATTTAATCCTCTCCTATGCTTTTATTAGCTGTTATGTCTTAGTTATTCCATGCTATTTAACCCTGAATTGGATGCCCAAGAGTTAAGCTTCTTTTCCAGTGTCATTTGGGATCTGAGTGTTTTCCCAGGCACCTTCAGTGCAGGTCCAGAGCATCACTGTGGGATGAATTTTAATGTTTTGATTTGACAGACAAAAAATGGAAGCCTGAAGAACTGCAAAACTAAAAGAATCTATTTTTTTCCTGAAATGTCAGAAGCTGTAATGGAAAAACTCACCTGACTGCTTAAAGAAGGACTCATTCAGAGGGCTATAGTTATACAAGAATTAAAGCTATTAGGAACTTTTTCTTCTTTTTTTTTTTTTTTTCATTCCTTGCAGTAAAAACCCAAACTCTGTAACAGTTTTCATGAGTCAGACTAACTTAACAACCTTGACATGGAGATATGGAAAACTGTTGTTTTCTTTCTCTGCTAAAATGTGTCTTAAACACTAGTTAATAACTCAGAAAATTCCAGGGCCAGAAGCAATGTTTGAGTGCTCCATTTTGAAGCTGCACACCTTGTTCACTACTAATACCAAAATTTCTTGGTTTAGCCCTGAAGCATTATCAGATAAACTCTGGGGCTGCATTTGTTTTCCATGTATAAAATGCTTCCAACGACTCAGGGCTCAATCTCCAGAGAGGCTGGGCCTTAGGCAGGCACAATTCTATTGGAAATTTCCCACCAGAAGGGAAAAAGAGGAAACAATACTCTGACAGGACCCTTAAAATAGGTAAACGTGTAAAGATTCTTTACACGTGTGGAGTATTCAGTGAAATCTGGATGAGACAGGTTAGTATCTCCAAGGTGATATGATGTTAACTACTGCCCAAAGGAGCTGCCCAAGGGATCCCATGGATAATAATTATCCAACCATGTGTAGAGTAGGCATGGATGTCTCTGTAGGCATATTTACCTAGAGCACACTGGTCATAAAATTAGGACAGAGTTAGTCCCTAGCAATTCACATTTGAGCGGAGAATGGATCTGCAGGCTTACTGCTGCTTAATAAAGTGCATAATTTCACTCTTACTCAGAAACTCTTTTACAGGAATTGGCATCCTTATTACCAAGTTAATAGAAAAATTCCCGTTGAACTCTACAAGGCGTTTTTCCTATTACAGTAACTTTGCAGAGCTCCATTTAGTAAAAATGAGTGCTTAAACCTTCTGACACTTTCTTCACTGAACTCCAATTCCACTCCAGCAATAACCATCTGTGAGCCTGAAAGAAGATGAGTCTTTATGCCCTGAAATGCAGAGACAGGGGGTGTCTTGCAGTTGAGCAGTGGCTGTAAACACACAACAGCAGTCCTGTGCTTTTGGGAAAGCTTCTGCTCTGAGGTGAAAACCTACTCCCAGGTTCACTAGGAATTTCGCCACTGAACTGGGGGTGTCCATGGCTTATTCTGTCCTTATTCTGGAGATGGCAAATTAATGAAATATAGCCATAACATCCCAGACAACATCTGCTCTGGTGCCATCCAAGATCTATATCTGCTTTAGAGACAGAAGTGCTGAATTGCTTAATTAGATACTTGGTGTCCGTGACAGGATTCAGGCCTAGGTGCATCATCAATCTTCCTGGAAAACTTTAATTTCAGGGCTTGGGTTTTCCAGCTTTTGCCTTCATATAAAATACCACTGGTCACTGGAGCTCTAATTACACATTTTAACAGTCCAAATAAGGTTCCATCAAAGCACCACTGAAAGCTGTAACTCCACACAGACATTCCCACACGATCAAACGTGGGACTGAGTGGGACTCAGAATTCAATGACTTTAAAATATTAAGAAAAATTCCTACCACCCCCTTCCCTGTCAACATGACTCCTCACACAGTGTCCTCAAACTTGATAGCTAACTTATTATAATCAAGACTCTCTTTACTTCTTCCAGAGGCAAAATCCTGCCTTTTCTGAAACTAGAAGAGAACAGTGATGACAAAGTGAGTTATTGTCAAGATTTGACTTCCACCGCAAGCATAACTTGTGACTGATAGATCCTATTGTCATATTTCTCAAGAAGATCTGCAATATTGTTTAGTCAGTGACATGAAAAATGTGCCCTATAATTTCACAGTTCACAGGCATTCATTCTGAGTGCTGACATGGTTGAAATCATAATGTGGCATAATATTGTTATGCAGGATAAAGACAGAGGGTCTAATTAAACTCCCCTTAAATGTTACATTCATCCTTATTAATCAAGAATTCGGGATTCGTAAGGTAATAGCAAGGGAAGCTAAAATAGGTTACCACGGCTCATTTGATTTCATGGAAACAGAGATTTTCAATGCTGTCATCTATAGCTTTAATATCAACATATTAAGTATGATTTATGCCAACAGAATAGAGCAGCAGAAAATTTTAAGAACAGGATCTCGTGACAAGTATTGTCAGGAGTGAGGAAGTGTAGCCTCAGGTAGCTGGGTTTTGGGCAAAACCATGATTCATGGATTGAGAATTCCCTGGGCCCCCTGCTTTAGGTAGTCTTCAATGATTTAATTCAGGCACTTCTGCTGTTTCAGAGACCAGTCAAAGAGAGAGGGATTCATGTTTTTTTTCTTCAGGAGAGAGACACTGCTCTCCAGGAACTGCCTCATTGAGCCTCAGTGAAAATCTCCTCTCTGCTCTGCCTTCTTTTCTACCAGGAGAGGGTAAGCAAACAAGTGCTATACCAGCCTTTTTATTCACATCCATCTTCCCCCCAAACCTTTACAACTGCTAGGAAAGGGAAGGAAGGAAGAAGGCAGACAAGATGTTCTCACAGATAAGGCCAGTGTGGGAGCTCCCCCATGTCCCTGCCAAGCAAAAGCCAGCACAACAAAGCTTAGCACCCACTGGTGAGCTGGGATTGGCCTCAGGCACGAAAAATTAAGATGTACTAAAGCAGACAAGGAAAGAAGAGGTCAGACAGCTGCCCTAACACAGAGACAGGGAATATCAGTAAAAAGAGAGCAAAAAGAATTATTGGGGGAGACTTAGAGGTGTTCAACATTGTGGGAGACACCACAAGCACCAATTAAGGACTCCCAGGGACCCTCCACAGAGCCAACAGGGAGGTGCTGGCAGGTTGGCTGTAAATTAAGCAAGCCTGTGAGTAACAAAGGGACTGAATAATAGAGTTTGGAAGCCAGACTATCAACATCTGTTCACAGCTCTGAGGAAAAGCATGTCCTGGTGCTCTACAGCTCAGGTATCAAAGCTGACAGAGATGAAACTGCCTTTCCTGAGCAGTCAGCATCACAGGCTGTCCACAGCTTTTAGACGACCTGCATTCCAGGCTTGGCAGACGTTTCAATTCTCTCAGCAGTGGGATTTAATTCCAGTCATTTATTCTCTTCAGTCTCATCTCAGCAGCTCCCACCTGAGATTTTTTTTTAATTTTTTTTTTTTTTTTTTTACCAGCTGCTTCCTTCACATTAATTCAGCCTCTGTGGATCCACACAGTGCTGGCCAGCTGCAATTTGTTTTCTGGACAGGAAAAATGGGGCCTGATTTTACTCTTGAGTCATTTTCACCCTTCCAGAGTCACACCAGTGTGGTTTTGAGTATGAGAGGAGAATAAAGGAGGTACAGTACCACTCCAGAAACAATTTTGTTCCTTTCCCATCTTATTGTAGGCCTAAAGAATTTTCTGCATGGCGAAAGAGGGGTTGTTCACTTTGTTCAGTAAAAAAACAGTGGAAGCCAGTTTGGTCAAAAAAGGACCAAAAAAAAAAAAAAAAGGCAATGCATGTTTTTCACAAGTTTTTCCCCTTCAGATATTAGTATTGCGATAATAAAATAGAAACATCACACTAATTACCCTTTCAGATAGTAATTAATGCCTTCAAGGAACAGTTTCAGTAAAAAGACTGCTGTGTGGAACACTGTTGAGCCACTGGTTGACCAGTGAGCACCTGCAATTACAGGTGGTAGTTGTGTAACATGAAGGAATTGGCCAACTCCTTTCTTTCAGAAGTGATTCACTCTCTCCTTTTGTGGCACTGCTTGTTGGATACCCCAACACTTGCAGCTCCCTCGAGTCAGCGTTTCTGTCTTTCAGAGTTTACAAAGACAGAAGTGAAAAACACTTCTTTTGCTTCAAGCAGATTCCCTCTCTCCCTGCCTTTCCTTCTAACTTAAAAAAGAGAAAGGAAGAGAAAAACAACGTGCACTGTCCAATACACGGCAACTTCAGATGTAGCGATGCTGCGAATTCCCAGTGGCTGGTTCAGGCAGGCCATAAATAAAACTGCAGAGCCAACTCGAGATGCTCTTGGGTGTAAGTTACAGTGAAAAACTCTGGTGCTGCATGCTGAGAGCACGGCTCAGCCGTTCATTTATAACAATAGGACTATTCTTCTGTCTGCACAAGGAAAACAAATCTCCCGTTGTTAGGAATCAAAGACAAGTCCTTCAGACTCTAGGAGACATATTTAACAATGACTAAGTGTGTTACTTCCTAAGCATTCACTCTTTAAGACTTCCTATCCCTCTCTCATTATGTAGTACTTCTGTAAGTGATTGTAGTGTATCCCAGAAAGCAAGTTTATTGACCTCCACCAGCAACAAAAGTGCTTTAAAAAGGCTGGATGTGCAAGAAAGTATGCAAAATCGATCCCTTAAGTGTTTGTGAGCAATGTGATGTGACGTTCATCCTCATCCTTGTTCAGGATCTCTGAAAAAAATCCTGGCAAGAGACATGAAAAGGGCTTTTTGAATTGTCTTTGCAATTCGTGGCTTATATATTTACTGCTTGTAAGGGTGGTGGTTGGCAGCAAAGAAAAGCAACAACAGCAAAACTTGCTTTGTCCAGTGAATTCTCCTTAGTTTTCTCAGCCATTTGAGATTTGGGTAAAACTCACTGAACTACAAATCTCTCCTCAGTGTAGTTTCAGCACTATTTCACAGAATTTTAGGCCGCCTAATTTTTTTTTGTTTTGTTTTTGACAAGGAATATACAGATCATGGTTGCCTCCAATTAGAGTTTGGAATATTTCCACTGACTTCCACCAGCTCCCTAGGCCCCAACCCCGAAGTCAGGAGGATTTAATCTAAAGAAAAACGTGGCCCAGTAGTAAAAATTTCCTTTCCCAAAGGCCAGTCCATTGTCCAGTGGCTCTTGGAGAAATGACAAATAACAAATGTGATCAGTCTGAATTCAGTTGGGTTCAGCCTCATCCCCTTGGTCTCATGGTGCAGGATGAAGCCTCATTAAAATACACACTTAGTTTGCAGTATAGAAAAGTGCATTTTATATAAAGAGAAACAGTCTGTCCACCTTCCAGATAGACCAGGAGCTGTTATTTGGAAAGGCTGACCATAATAAATTACTTTGCTCCCATTTCCAGAGCAGCAGAGCTTTGGAACACACAGGCAGTGCAACAGCAGTGCCACAGCAGTCCAATATCCAGGATAACCCACATCCTGCTGGGAAGTTGGATCCCTCACAGGCTGCCCTAACCTGAAATGGTAACTCTCAAACAAATGGGGATTTACTGATTTCATATTTGTGCAATTCCACAAAATTAATGACATGCTGCTATAAGGAGACCAGAATCAAACACAAGGATGTCAACTTCCAAGCAAAAAATCAGCTTTTAAATCCCTATAGCTGAGACCTCAGCACTAAGTCAATGTCCCTGTTCTTCCAGAAGCCACTTGTGCTCTGTGGGGCAGCTTGGTTCAGTGGCAGGTATAAAGATTGTACACACACAGACACACACAAACAAACATAGACCTTATTTACAAATATTGCTCCAGTTATTTTTGGCTGCCCTTCATGTTCCCAGGAAACTCCCTGCGGTTTGGGTTCTGTTTCTAAGTTCTCCCTCTTCAAATTCTACTTAATGAATTAGATGTGCTTTGGAGCTATAATAAACTTTTCTTGTGAAGATATTTCTGAAGCATTGAGTCACATTGCTGACTGAGAGTAAATACTGCAACAATATATTTACATAAATAATTTGAAATCCAACAGCACAGTGGGTAATAAAAATATATTGCCATGATAAGCCATGAAACCAGAAAACAACACTGCTTTAATTAAAAATTACAAATGCACTGCAGTAAACAACTTATTTACACATAGTTAAAAGTCTAACTATTGAATATCCTGGACTTGTTGAATCCAAAAAAGGGAAAAATACTGAAACCAATCTCTTCACACAGACAAATATTGAGAACCATAACTGTGTTTAATTAAGATCTACTGTTAATAATGGATTTCTGAGTGAGGTTCTTCTTTTAATTTCCCAAGGTAGAAAATGTTATTAAATTTGGCCTTTAACTTCTCATTGACATGTACACTTGAAACTTCTGATTAAAATTTCAGAGGTTGGGAAGAAGTACCCAAAATTAAACTCTTAAATCTGGCACAAAAATAACAATGATCCCTGATTAAGAAATCAAATTTCAGAAACTTCATTACTGTTCTATTAATAAATTGCTGGGTTATAATTAAAATGGGGCCTGCTGGATTTCTTTCAATTTTTCTTTTTTTTTTTTTTTAATTCTAAAAAAGATGGAAACCGTAGAGAGAATTAAATACTTCAAAAAAAAAAAAAAGCCAAAAAAAAAGACAAAAAGAAAGGTTAATGAATCTGAGAAATGTGATCCAGCTTGGATAGGTTCTTTTCTGGGAGTGATCACAGTGGAATAAACATTAAGGTGGGAAAAACTTGTGGTTCTGTCTCCTCCTTCCTTTCTACAACATCCACAAAAAGCCCAAAGTTCACAATAGTCACTGCAGACTTTCCACAAGGAATCACAGATCTGGGATTAGTTGTGCAAGTCAGTGTTAACTGACTTCTTCTAAACAAGAGTGATTGAGAGCAGGATGAAACCCATCATTTAGCTGGTCAATAGAAGCCTGCAGTCCTCACTTCCAGGATGATCCTTTACCTCTACCTTGAGTTCCTCTGGAATGTCACCATGAGGAGACCAGAGAAGGGCTGACACTGTGCAAGTTCCCTGCTATTCCTGGGCAGAAAAATAGCCAGAGCTCCAGGAATGTGCTTTAGAGTCTTGGGAATACTGGAGTCTTATTTTTTTAATGTTTTTGCCAGCTTGTTTGAGCCTTTAAATCAAATTCTTTCTCAGCCGGAAAAAAACACTTCAAGCCGAAGAATAAGGAGGAAAATTGCTTCAAAAGTACAGCTGTCTTCAGGAAATTTTACAAAGTTAGACACGTTTTTCAGAGATAGTAATTTGAATCTGATTCAGATATGCATTGTTCAAAGAATAAATTCAATCTAGTGGCAGACAATGGCAAAAACGGTCTCTCTACTCTTTTCATGGGTTTTGAGATGAATTTATCATGTTACATCTAGCAGAGCAAGTAAGATTCCTGATTACAAATAATCGTCAGCCCCTTCTGCAAGTTTTATATAGGAAAATTAACTAAAAATATCCCTGCAGTTAGACATGTTTCAGTGGTAAAAGATTGAAAATAATAAAAAAAAAAAACCCCACCACTAATTCTGTGTTGTTCTGCCCATTTTGAACAGCTTTGTGCCTTGTTGGGGGTGATGAACACTGTTCCCACAGCACACACTACACAAATCTGGTATTCATTGCTTCTTGCAGACAAAACACTGCTTGCTCATGGTCATTAATATTTAATGTAATATCTCATTTAAAATCCGTGCTGTCCCTGCTTGGCCTTTATTTTAGCAGTATGAGCACAGTAAGCACTCTGATACAATTACAGCAGCACAGCCTGAGAACCCTGCAGTTTGTGTTTGTGTGCTGCACAGAAGTCCTGGACATGGGCCCAAACTCTAAACACACACCTGCCTGCAGGAACCTGGGAGAAAATGTTGCAGTCAGACTCCAACTAGGGAATAGTTATGGTCTTTATACATGGAATTTTACCCGGTCCTTAATTACAGATGATGTTCTTGCATTCCAGAGTCTTCTTTTTTTGGTTGCTGGTAGCCAGGTGTCTCAACAATACCTGCCAGTACTAAAAGTATCTTTCAAAAATGCTGGTTTATGCTTTCCTGTCATTTTAGCAAAAGGACTTACAGGTACTCAGATTAGCCTTTCCTGATGCATTCCACCATCTCCCAGATTTCCACTACATTTGCAGTATTTTCTTCTAACTTATACAGCCACTTGCATTTACACAGTTTCTGGATATGACCATCCCTCTATGCAGATATAGTAAAATTTCTGGGAGAATTGTGAATTACTTATAGTCAGGATTTGAGAGTTCCTTCCCAGCCAGTTGTGAGAGGTGCTGGGCTGCAAAATGGGTTTATGTCACTTAACTGGTCACACACAATACTTAAAGCTCATTTAAGAGGATTAAACGACTCACTGATGTCCCCCATAATTTCAGTGTCAATGTAGTAAGGACAAATTCAGCAAAATCAGTAGGTCAAGGCAAAAATTTCTAGTAATAATTTCTGGGTTGTTTTTTGATAACCGAATCCTTGCATTCTCACAGCTTTTCTCTTTTAGCATCACAAAATCAACTGTTGCATTAATTAATATGACTCTTCTTACCTCCCATGAAAATATATAAAGTTATGGAGAATATCAATAATTATGTTTCTTAAACTCAGTCCAAGTCCCAAAGGAAATAAATATCTATTCCCTGCAGGAGCCAGGTCCTGAATAATAGTGCTGAGGGTCATATTACTCTATCTGGCAAGCAACAGAAATTCCACCCATAGACACAAACTTGTGTGACCACGGTGAAAGAAATAAGGAATCCTTGGAGCAAAAGCTAAACTTAAGAATAAAATTCATTCTGTAAATAAATACATTTAGAAAACAAGGGAATGACATATGCTATTGAGATATTTCAGGGGTAGAAGTCAAAGGTGGTTTTGATACAGAAAAACTGAAATATTCATTTGCTATTAACAATGTGTCTTTGAGGTGAGGCAGAGAATTGAAACTTTTCATTATCTACCCTGTCTTTTCCCTCCTTCCCTGGACATGAGCACGCTCACTTGCTTAAATTCACCTTCTCATCATCAAAACCCAAGTCCTTTGCAGGGACAAGCTTACCAACACTTGTTACTGGCAGCACCAACATCCTGCAGATCAGCAGCTTTGTTTTTGTAGAACAGTGCATGTGTCAAACTGTCTTTAAGAATTGCACAATCACTGCCAATAAAACTTGTGCTAGCAGAGAAATCTATGTCTGTGGTAAAGCTTTGAAGTCATTCCCACAAAGATGTTTATGCTCTTTTCTACGCTCTGGTATCCAGGGGGAAATTAGTAAGGATGAAACATGAAACTCAGCTCTGGGTTTTAGTGGTAGTGCCTAACCTGCAGTTCTTGAAAGCTGAGGAAAGGTCTCTAGAAAGCCAAATAAGTCTTAGAGAACAAAGTGGTTGGTTTTTCATTTTCTACAAATCTAAAATGAAAAGACCAAAACAGGTGGATCAAAATACAAGATGATGGCACCATCTAATACCTATGTTTGCTCTTGGTGACGTGGCACATGTGTGGGATTATATTATCATAGCACAGAAATAATAACTGTTTAATTTCATTTATCTGGGCAAGGCCAGGTCTGAGCTTACTTTAGCTTAATACTTTCACTGGGAAGTATTTTCTCAGCTCCTGAATGTGAATGGATGGTCGTTATTTCACTGAGGGACATTATAAATGATTATAAACTGATTTAAACCCTACATGAAACAGAGAAATCATTTCTATACACATTTTCAATTTTTACACATTTTCTTTGGCTCTCATGAAGGAAGAGGAATAAACAAACAGGTTAAAAGTAATTTTGAAACTCTATGTAAAGCTGTGTCAATTGCTTGTGGCACTTGGCTGTGCTACTGTGGGAATCTCAAAACCTGGAAAACTATTGTTCCCTGTCTAATACAGTTCTGTGTTTTCATCACACTGAATCTCTCCCTGCAGGAAAAAAAATAAATTGTAACTTCTTACTGTGCAGAGCCCGACCAAATATAATGTAATTCTGAACTGGCAGGCAAATTCTTGGGCACAAAAGAAATCCTCACTTTCTGATCGATGAAAGTTGGAGGGCACTGCACTCACCTGATGGTCTGGTGTTGCAAGGTGTCGGGATCAGTGGCATTCACTGTTAGCACCACACTGCCAATGGGGATGTTTTCTTGCTTTGTCACTGTCATCGGGTTTGGGTGGAAAACTGGCCCTTCATTCACATCCTCCACGGTGATCTGGACTGTTGCTGTGGAACTGGGGCCATAGGCAATGTCTGGAATCAGAGGGTCTTCGTTCTCCACCTTGATCAGCAGCGTGTGAAATGCCGAGATCTCGTAGTCTAAAGGCTGTAAAACATCATAAAATCAGAGGGCAAGGTGCAAAGGCAGTGCTTAACACTTTACCCATTGCAAACTTGCAAGAAGACAGAATTATCCATTCACTGGACCTGATACTTGAGTTTAGGATTAGACTCAGCTTAGTTTAGGATGACTGTCAGTTTTAAAGTGCACTGAACATAATGAACATAATGGACTGAAGGAGGCATGGAGATGTCCCTCTGTCCAAGAGCATATACATTTTTTGGCCATACCTCATACACATAATTCAATCCTCACATAGACATGGTTATTTATGATGTACTATGCATTTAGCAAGCAAATCAGTCATACTTAGTAGCTACTTATGACAATAACACCAGCTGCTTTTTCAAATCCTATCTTGAAATCAGAAGCACTGCCATGGAAATACATTCCATTTGTCTTGAGAATTGAAAATGCTCCTTCAGAAGTCAAACAGAGAGAAACATGGCACAGGTAGCAACAAGGATCATTTTTTTTAAAGAGAATTATCTTCATATAAAGACAGCCAATAAATATTTCCATGAGACTGGAGAAATGTTGGACCAAAGACAGCTCTCCAGTTCAGTCTGAAGCCATATCCCTCAGTTCCCTGGTATTTGCATCTATGTTCTCTGAGAACAAAATGGGGACCTTGGACTCTAATTGTCCTTTCAGCCACAAACAAAACCTTGTTGTAAAATCTCACTATTAATTGTGGTGCTTACTGCAAATCTGGCTGTTGCCAAAGCACAGTGGCAATACAGTCAGCAACAGGCAGTCCTCATGACTAAAAAAATAAGGTTACTGTGACAGAAGAAGGGGTTATACATATATTTGGACAAGGGCTGGTAGCCAACTATATATCTTTGAATAACTTATCCCTGTTGTGCCTTCTCTTATGCAGTGAACCCAGTGGATGGACCTTCCAGCAATAATACAGTAAAAAAGGAAACTCTTCTTACTTTGACAACAGAGAGCATTCCCTCATTAGTCTGGGGATTGGTGTGGATCTCAAAACTCTGTCCCGGATTTCCATTGATGATGGTGTAGACAGCTCTCCATGCTCCAGTCACTGGGTCATCTCTGTCACCAACAGTTAAGTTCACTATTACACCTGTGACTCCCTCCTTCACTGTGGCTTGAAACTAGAAAAAAAACACAGAGAAAATTGTTACTATTTTCAATTGATGACCCCACACTCAGACACGAAATATCCAAGGCAGCATTAATTATTTACCCCCAACAGGAGAAGGATAGAATCCTTGACCGAGAGTGAATGTTACAGGCTCTAAATAATACATTCTCACTCATGAAATATCAGGGAGAACATTACAGCTGCTCTCCACTTAATAGATGGCAGAAAAGCTGTGATGTGATAGGAATCAAGCTTTGGAAGATTCTGATCACAAGAGGACAGTTCATCTCATATGAATTCAAAGTGAAACATGAAAATACTCGCAGTGCTGCATAGGTGCATGTACTACCAGAAGGGGAACTATACTCCTACCTTAGGGAAGTGGAAGCTGACTGATGCAGACCACTCTTGCCCTCAGATTATTTACAAATAATCCCGTTTTGCATTTCAGACTCCTATTTTATAAATTATCCCACCCGTATTAATTTTTCACTACAGTTTTATCAAGACACAAAACACATTTCACGAAGAGCACTCCCGGAGCATTTCTTGGAGGGTTTGCTCTAAGACACTCCAAAATAATTGGACCTCATGCTACCACTTTGTCTGCATAACTAAAAGTCAGTGCTACTTTCCCTTTTTGGAGTGGAAGAATTTTTTACGACCTTGTGAAATGTGTTTCAGTGCTGTATGACTCGACCAGCCAAGCCCTATGAGAAAATCCTAATTTACTCTCCAGACAAACAGTGTATAACATCATTCTTATTTATGTGGGGAAAAACATTAAGCAAACCATTTGAAAAGCTTGTAAGGGTCAGACTTAATAATACTCCTCACCTTTCAAGCACTTGAGGCTGCCGTGCTAAAAGCACTGGATATCAGAGTGATCATACCTGCCTGAGAGGTGGATGAACCAGAACGATAATGCACCTAATCCTGAGAGGTGCTGAACACCAGCACTGCCATTATAAATCATCAGAAAAATCTTAGCATTTCCAGGGATTAAGCCTTCGAAAGTCTAAAATTACAAACTTTATTGACACAAATGGGCTCTGCTGTACGAGTGCAGCTCAAAAGCTGCACCGCTGGTGACAGTGTGTCGCTCAAGGGCAACAGTCACCCGAGTGGCTTCGGGACCTTGAAGACTAAAATGCTGAAGGCTGAAAAAGGGAAACACTAAATGTCTTTTGCTCTGTCTCACAGATCACATGAAGTCACAACACTACAGAAGATTTTGTGAGAATACTGAATCCAGAAAATGGCGTTTTATTAATGTAGAGATTTTCCAATCTGGACAAACTGTAGGTAAAATGGGTTTCCTCATACTAAAACACAGAGAAGACAACCATGTCTTCTGTTTTCCTTTTTTCCTATAGATTTGACTTATCTTTCCAAACCCTTCTTCAGTTTTGCTGTATAATTTGAGTGCGTGCATTCAGTTCAACCTTTCCAGCCTGAAACTTGATTTTATAAATGGATGGCATTAATGATTGGCTATTTCTATCTTCTGTGGTATATCTAGCAAAGAATTATAAGATTCTTTTGATTTTGATAGTTAATATGTAACAGGTTGTGATTGAGCTTTGTTTCAGACAGTTCATTAAGCTCATTTGCAGTTTAATTAACTCTAAATGATAATATAACAATATTTTCACTTGCTTTGAAACAAATTAAAAGAAAAACTCCTTTAATAATCTTGGAAATAACAGAAGAATGATTACCAAGATTATATTCCTTCCAGCTCAGCCAAATGCTATGACTCGAAAGCAGACTTGGACAGCTCTTTCTCTAATTGAAAATAAGCAATTAACCTGATTGATATTTTTGTATTATTTCATATTGTCTCAACTTGAGCACGTATAATATGAGACATCAGAACCATAAGAGTGAGAACTTCTCCCCACAAGCGTTTCTATTTATCTATATAAAAAGGTGACCAGCATTCAAGGAGCTTAATACTAAAGAATCTAACCCTTAGATTTGACTGGGCATCTGCTCCTGATTCATATTGATCCTTCTGAAAAATCTTTTCCTTAATCCTCTCATCTGATTCAATTAAGTGTTCAATACTCCCTGGCTCACCTTGGGGACACTAAGACCTTTTAGGGTAAAATATTAAAAGATCTGGCTGTTTCGTTCAGCTATACAATTGTGAAGCCATGAGATAAATTCATTATCTTTACCCCACCAGTGTCAGACTGTGATGGCAAAGGTTGATGTGCCAGTTAGTTCAAAAAATATTGAATGTCAGGTTAAGGATGTTTAATTCAAGAATATCCCAGCTGGGGTTGGCTTTCTTCTGCACCCCTATTTTCTCCTAATTTAGGCAGAGCTCTCAGTAGCCTCAGTTGCAGAGAGCTGGGGGGTTTAGAAAGGGCACAGAGACTTGCTGGGGGCACAAAAAACTGCCCAGCTCTGAGTCCTGCAGGTCAAGGAAATGCCAATGTCTGCAGACAAAGGCTGTGCCAAGAAAAATAATCCCAAGCATAGTGGTAAACTCACCCCTGGCATCCTTCCCATTTGAGAAGTGACCGTATAAATAGAGCGGGTGTTTGAAGCTGTCTGGAACATTAGACTAAAATCTGTTCAAGGCGGATGAAAAAGCAGAACGATCAGATCACAGAAATTGTCACATAGGTCTGCTCTAAATTTGTAATGTGAAAAGGGTAATAAATCACAGATTTGTGATTGCAAAAGACACATATCTACTGTGAAATAGTGTGGCCCAGGAAAATATATCTAGAAGGTGAACTCTTTTGCCTGTTCTGCCACCTTTATATAAAGAATAGACTTCCTAGCATTTACTGGGTCCCTTTCAAAAACAAAAGTAAAGAAGGGAATTGAAGAGCTATGAAAGGACAAATATAGGAATTAGATTAGAAACAGAGAAAAGACAACCACAGGTTCTTCATATTTCCCAGTGCAAGGTTTACACTCTCAAAGCACAGTGCTTGACTGGGAGTGTCTGAACCAGTGCCCTAAAATAAAACCCCACAGTGGTTAACACAAATAATTGGATCATGAGTTAATTGATTTTACTCGTTTTAAATATCTGCACATCCCCTAAGCACCACTATAAATTAAGAGTAAAGCAGATGAGTTCAGTACTTTATTTAAACTGCTGTCATTTGGACCCATATTAAAAATATAGTAACTTCAAAGGACAATACCCTGGGCCAGAGTGGATTTGGCTTGAAGGAGCTGTGTGCATTTACTACTACTGAGTATTTGATATGTAAGGTTAACCTGCTGTGTGGAGTGATGTACCATACTGTCATTTATTGTGCCTATCTTGCAGACAGCCTAGGAATTTCTGTCATATTTAGAGTTTTATAAATATAGGGAAATAAAGGACTCCATTCCCTTTTTTTCTGTACCCAAAAAATCTTATATCAGAATGCACAAAGACAGACAACTGGGAGCAACTTAGAAGGAAGCACTGAGTGAAAAAGCATTTAACAGGGAACTGAAAGACGTGGAGGAAATATAGTGATGGGTGTAGATGAAGGGTTCCTCCAAGGGTGTGAGGGTGGCTGGTGAGGATGCACAAATAGACCTGGAAATGTAACAAGTCAGCAATGTTTGACTGATGGGCAGTAGATATGGACCACAAGAGAGATCACTGGGCATGGAGGTCCTTGAGAGGGAGAACAAGCAACTTCTGTCTCTTACAAGACAGGAGTCAGTAAAGGGGTGGAAAGGAGACAAGTAACGTTCAGAACAACTGTGCTAGAGGGCACAGCCCAGGTACCAGCACCCAGCACAGCCCTGAGCAGCTGAGATAATCTCAGTTCAGCAGTCAAAGCACTCCTCCCTTCCCTGCATCTTGCAAGCTTAATTTTAGTGGTTGTTTCCTGGTGGAGCCAGGATATAACACCCTGCCAAGTCCTTCCCCACACTGAGCTCTGTGGTGAACTGGTGGGACACTGCAGTGGCAGCTCTCACTGGCAGCAGAATGGCTCTGGATGGTCTCAAGAAAACCAGTCTTGTCACATCTCCACCATGGGGCAGGTCCATGAGAAGATCACTTTGTAAAATGTCTTCACCCGAGAATGCAGGCACTGACATCACCTCAGTGTCAAGCATAGCTGGAAACGGTACCCAGACCGTGTGAAAATTGGCTTCTTATCTGACAGCCTTAGTTAAAGTTTCTGTAGCAAGTGAGATTCTCTTTACTGACTTCTCAAAACAGAGGAAGAAATGAACTTAACTGGATCAGAATCACCTCAATGTCTGCTGTCCAGCAACAGCATGAGCAGGCAGTAATAACACCTTTATGAAGCCACTAAAAAACTGTCTCAGAGTGGGGCACTGACATCCCCAAATTAAAGAGCTGACACGAGCAGCAAACACAATGAAAGAAAAACGTGTCTGGGGTTGGTGATCACCACCCCACGGCTCATTAGGATTCTGCACACTGTGATTCCCAATCAAGAACAAACAAATTAAACCTCTGTGTCAGTTTGCATTTATCAGGGTGATACTCCAGCGGAGGCTTTTCTGTGCCGCTATCACGTGTTTGTCTCCTCATCTATACCACATGAAAGATGAAAAATAATGGGATGTATTAATTCATTATGTCTCTGTTAGACATTCCACAGGGAAATTGTATTGTTGTAATCTTCCTCCTCCACTGAAGTCCACTGCTTTTGCAACCATTGTTTGCCTATCTAATTTCTTAAAAAGAGGGTGATAAGCTTATGAGTGCAACCTGCTTGCTTTTTGCCTGTGCCTTTTCCTTTGCAGGCTGACATTCAGCACGTGTGCACCTGAGTTTCCAATATTTATTTGTTAAGGAAGTAATGTATTTTCCACAGCTCTGTATCTGGAATATCTCCAGGTACAAACGAATTTGCAGAGTGATCACAAAGGTTTGCATTCTTAAACCGGGATGAGAATTCATAAATGTCAGTAATGCACATTTCTCATGGAATTCAGTGGGACATAAAATCCAGCTTGCTGGATAACAACAAACCAAGTCACCTGGCGCTTGGAGTTCCAGGAGGGAATACTTGGCATAATATTTGTGCATTGCACAAAGTGATGCTGTTAATTCTTCAGTCACCTCTCGCCTCAGCACAAGGACCCAGTGTTCTGTTCTGCTCTCACGGGCCCCCAGGGGCTGGAATACAGGACCTGAGCGACTGCAGTTTGTGCTGAACTCTCCACATGAGCAATTTAATAGCCAATTTTGTGGCCAAGGCAAACTGTAACTCGGTATTACATTCTCCCTGATCTCTTCTATAGAGTTTGAAGGTATTTTCCCTCTTAAGACTGTGCACAGCCTTTATTATGTGGACACAAATAGCAGCTGTTTCACTACAAAAATCTCTGTATTAGTGTAATGGATTCAATTTCTGTAAGCTGCACATCAAGCAACACACAAAGCACTTTGAAAGCCATTTAGGTGAAAGACACTGTAAATATAAAGCATTATCATAGTATGACAAGGATCTGATGGTGTAAACTAGATGTAAACCAGAAATTACAGCTGTGAGTCACCTAAACAGGCTTTAGTTATTGGCATTGTCTTACTGCCATAATGCTGGCTTGTAGGCACTATATTATTCCTTAACTTAGAGTGGTTTTTTTCAGCTTATTCTGTATTTTTTCTAAGTACATAATATTCTCCCTTCTCCCTAGTGAAATTACAGAGAGAATTCAATTGTAGCTTAGAAAAAAAATCCCTTTCTGAATGTATGAAATTGATCATAATAATTTTGGATGCATTTTCACTTTTCGCTTTTGAATTATTTTCACCGGCTCTGTATTTTAAATGCCTTGTGATCCTTCAAGGCACACACCAGTTACTTTACGAAGTAAAAGTAGAACTCAAGGATGAAGGGCTGAGAGAATATTTTTGCCTGCAAAAACTTTGTTGCAGTCTGCAACAAGAGCAGCAAACCCAAAAGATCAGTTAATTAAATGGAAGGCAAAAGATCCATTCTGCTCTCTGAGACAGGGCTACAATTCCTGCAGGCTCTGTGAATTTTTGCCTTTTTATTGAAAGACACAAAGATGCTTAATACCACTGATATTACTCATGAATGATCAAAAAAAGGGAAGTTTAACATGACCTCATCATCAGGCTGTTTCCCCACGCTCTGAGTGCAAGTCCCTCTGTGAGCAGTTTTCCACCGGGTTAAAGCCAAGCTATCACTGGGATTCAGTGACACCACTTCAAGGACTCTTTGGGTATTAAAATTTGTGATTGAGCAGTGCAGAATCAGAATGCAAAAATAATGGGGTGAAATGAATGGATGGATGGATGGAGGGAGGGAGGGATGATGGATGGATGACCTGCGGAGTGATGCAAGAGTTGCCTGTAAAGTTGTCAATGTGAAGAGTCCTTCTATTCCTCTTGCCGACATCATAAGCCTTAGAAAAACTCTGGAAGATCCACAGAATGAGACCCTCAAAAGATTCATAAATTGATTTAAAAAACTTTCTTCCTGCTTTTTTCCCCATAGCTTTGCTGAAAGCCCACTCGGAGCTGATGTTGGATTCGATCCTCTCATTTAAGTGCTTGCAGAAGACTAAAAAGCCATTCAGGGACTATAAATAAGTGATGGTGAAAGATACTTGAAAACAACCACTTTTTTGACTTGTTTCTCAGACTTTTATTTACACCAGACTTTGGCTCTGTCTCAGCCCAGCTCATAGCCTCACTGAGTGAAAGCAAAAAAGATAATTCTAACATGTATTAATCATATGTTGAACGCCTGTTTCAAAGCCTGTTACCTCCAGGTATACATCAAATGTAGCACAGTTGTCTGAAAATTCAGAAGGAAGACAAACATACTCTCTTTTTCTTCCCTGAATATATAAATAATTTAGGAAGGATTCATTCTTTCTCACTTTTCCGCCTATAAATGCAAGGTGCATTCAGTTGTTTCTAGAATAAATCAAGTACCCACAAATACAAGGGACACTTCTAGAATGATGGTCATATCACAGAAAAACAAATATTCCTTCTCTAGGTGGACAGAAGACAGTGAAAGGTCACTTTTTCTATCACATTTAAGATATTTCTGAGAAAAACTCAAATAATGATGTTATTTTCTTAGCTATAAAAAAATTCCTTCACCCCAGGTAGACCAAACCTTATGTTTAAAACAACAGCATCATAGAAAATGACGATCTGACTGAGCCTGACTACACCTATTCACCTGTTCCAGCATCAGTGTTGCCAAGGGACCAGGGAGAGCTCTGCCTTTCACATTTATGAGACCACTTGTGCTGCATTCAGCCAACCCAGCCATGCATTATTTCCTCCTCAGTGCACTTCCCATCAAGAGCAGTGTTAAGCCCATCTCCTTTGTGAGATGCTGGATGCCTTCTTTAAATGGAATGATCTTTAAATAGAATAGACCTGGCTGGATTTGTCTTCCTTTTACATCAACTGCAGCACCCACTCTCATCCGGGAACAAAAAGGTTTTACAGGCTTTTTTCCCCCCTCAGTCCATGCAGTTTTCAGTTATCCTAACGATGGTGAGGAGGGAAAGGGAAAGGGGTCTTGTCAAATGCTCCTCTTTCATTTTTAGCAGCGACTTTTTCACAGCCAAACCAACTTTTCTGCTGCTGAAGATTATCATATGAATATATATGGTTGAGATAACTGATAAGAGAAATTTAACTTACTAAGAGAAAAATGTATGGAAGCCACCTAATACTCGTGTTGTAAGGAATTCATACCATTCACCGCCCTCCAGCCCCGGTTATGGGTGGGATGCATTTGCTCCATGGATCAGAGCCACACCCAAAAATTTCTTCCTATTAGTTCCCAAACTGTCACATTTTTGGGGTCTGGACAAGGAATGGGTTCCAAAACCATGTCCTCTTTAACTGTTGAAGCTGTTACCTTTATCATTTATCAGGCCCTTGACAGCAGGGGAGATGAATTTACTCCTCTCTGAACATTGAAGTGGTAAATAAAAGGATAATTTTGTGACAATATAAATATTTTTTTAATTAGCATTAACCATGAAATGCATATCCAGACAGCAGTTAATTTGCTGAAGTCTGGGAGACTGAGAGGAGTGAAGGAGAAATTCCTCTAATGGCTTTATTCTGCTCCCAGGTATAAATAAATGCCATGTGGCCTCTGTACTGATGGGCAGGGAGCTGGGCACTGACAAGAGCTTCAGTAGATGAAAACTACTCGTGATTTTTACATAATCATCATGTTTACCTTCAGGAATTAAACATGGGATTTTGTGACTTTTCTTTACACAGGTAATTTTCAGGACTTCTTTTCAAACGGGTATGAAAATGACATTTCAGTGCCGTAAAAAAGCAAACTAAAGGAAGTTGAAAAAGAAACCCCAACAAGCAAAACAACAAAAAGAAAGGAACTGTTTCATTCTAAATAGATGACACGACAAAAAAATTTCTGCATAAAAATCTAGAGGCGTCTTGTTTCGGCACCTTAACATTTCAAGACTGAGCCATATTCTTACCACGTTAAGAAGCCTGGGCTTTGCAGAGAGGGGGAAATTGCAATATAAATGAGACTTTCTCCGTGGCAGAATCTTTGGCCTCATTGAGGCAGAGAAGTATATGCATCCAAATGAGAAATCCTGCCTTTTCTGCCCCGGGAGGACACTGATTCCAAAGCAGATAGTTATTCATTGTGCCAGTTTGCAGCTGATCATGACGCAAGCTGCCAACAACAGATGTTTTGACGGTGGTTAAAGTTCTTCGCAGGGTCTTTGGTGAGCAGCACCAAAGCATTCGAAGCAACTTGTATCTCTAAAATATTTCAGCTACAAATTTCATCAATTCCCCGAACTTCTGGCATTTTAGGTTGTGCCAACTGATGGGGATGAGATGCCCTAGATTTACAAGCCCCTCCAGCTGAGAGCTGTCTGAAGTTATCCCAGTATGAAAACTCTATTTTGGAAGCAGATAAGAACTCTGCAAGGTTTCACACTGTTCCAGTGGAAGCAGGAGGTACAGATGGAAGTTTACAGGCAGTATTATCTGCAGCGATACAGAATCTGTCTGAATTTTTTAAAAATGAAATCTCTGGCCAGCATTTTGTTTTCTGTGAAAATCTGAGAGGGGAGAGGAGAATTTGGGCTGAACACTCCATATTTCAATCCATCTGAACACAATACGTCTTCCAAGTCTGCTGACAAAGTGATGAATGAAGGCTACTGCATGTAGTTCCTTCGACTGGATATACAGGATTTTTTTTCCCCCCTCAAATTATCTAGTCTACATCCAGTTTGCTCAACATTCATTGAGCAAAACATTACTGCTCTATCAAAAAGCTATGATACAAGGAGAAGCATTTAGAGATCAGAGACACAGGTGAACTTTGATGATTAATGACCTCTTTTCCTTTTCTCTTTTCCTCCCAACAGCAGAAAAATCTTTATCATATCCTGAGCATCCAGTAAGCACAGAGCTCTCATCACCCTGATAGGGAACAGCGAGGACCTGGGGTCTCTAACCCTATCAGCACAGAAAAAGTCTTGTTCCAAGGTCAAGAATGAAAAAAAAAAATAGAAATAAATGTAGCACATTTGACTGATGGCTATGGGTGATCTGAGCCTCCGCACCCCACCCCGCGACGGGAGGTTTCAAAAGGCACAGGGAGGGAGTTGGGGTGGCCTGCTTTGGAACCACATGTGATTTTAACCTCTGTTGAGACACAGGGCGCTGCACAGGGATCGAAGGGTGCAGCAACAGGTGGATGGGTTGGCACTGAACAGCTGAGAAGCGGTCAGGAAAAACTCAAGGTGTGCTAAATGGATGTATTGCTTTCTGCTCTAAGGATACTGATGGTCTCCACCTCCTGCCACCCAGCTCCCTCTGCCAGTGCTCATTTCATCCTTCCTTGAAAGAAAAATATTTGTAATAAAGGAGAATGAAACATTCCCTTTGTAAGTGCCTGCTGTGGGCTTATTTCTTGTCTAGAATGTCACAAAGGGAATATTCAGGGCCCTTTCATTTTCTCCCTGGTAATTTATGTTTTCCTAAGCAAACATTCTCTGTACACACATTCTTCTCAAGCACAAACACCGCTGCAGGCTCAGCTGGACATTTTTTGTGCAAATGGTGAAGTATCCTTTTTTTTTTTTTTTTAATTAATAAAGAGGATGGAAATGAAGGAAGGATTTTTATATATGGCTGATACTGAATTCTTTCTAAGCTGTTCAGAGGTTGGGAATGACCACGCAGTTTGATGGCAGCGCTCCCCAGTTCATGTGTCTGAGCACCAAGAATTAGCAGGGAGGTCAAGGCAAGGCACTACAACTGTGCTCTGGTCTAAAGTGTGTGTGCACACCTTGGAGCCCACATAGAGTGAACCAAACCTGTCAGACCTACCTTGGGCAGCCTGCAGAGGTCACCTGAACATGGTGCCTTAGGGCAGCCTTCCAATACCTAAAGGGGACCCACAAAGTGGGGGGTAATTTTTGGAAAGGGATTTTTTACATGAGAATGCAGGGAAAGGCAAGTGGGAATGGTTTTAAGCTTAGGTTAAATATCAGGAACAAATTCTTCCCTGTGAGGGTGGTGAGGCCCTGGCACAGGTTGCCCAGAGAAGCTGTGGATCCCTGGAAGTGTTCAAGGTCGGATGAAGCTTGGAACAACCTAGTCTGGTGGAAGATGTCCCTGCCCACGGCAAGGGGGTTGGAACCAGCTGATCTTTAAGGTCCCTTCCAACCCAAACTATTGTGTAGTTCTACAAACAGCAAAGGCGGCCTGTTCCAGTGGCACATCATGGTTGCTGTGCCTGTGAAGACCATCACTGTCACACACTGCTGGAAGGTGAGAAGCATCACCCTGAGTACAAAGGTACTCCATGGTCAGTCTGGGTGGGAGCAGGCAGGACAATTCCTCTTTGCAGCCAGGAGTCACTGGAGCTGAGACTTGCTGGGATATCCAGATTTCACACAATTCCCTCATCCTGGTCACAGCTAGTGCTGTGGTGTGCTTGGAAATCCTAAAGCAGCAGCTCAAGTTCTGCAATCCCTATCAGACCAGATAGGCAAATAAAGGCGATTCCCAGGAAATACAGGTGACACCAAGGAGATAAATAAGCATTTGATATTATCTTTGGTTTATATCAAAAAGCTTTTCCAGAGGGTTGAGTGCCTATTAAATCAGGACGTGTATGAAGAACACTGGTTTATTAAGTGACTGTGCTACTCTTCTCTCTTAAGACTGTTTTCCCTTCTCCTGCTCATACATCTGCATCAAGTTTGGCACACTGAACTCTTCCCAAGGAGAGCACACAAGTACACTAGAAATTAATTGGATCCTAACACACACTTCCAGAGACAGATTTTTCTACTGAGCTTGCCAGTTCTAGGGGAAATCATTTTAAGGGACAGTAAATACCACTTTATTTCTATACACAGCAGTGTGATATACTGTAAGCAGTCAACCTTCCTCCCCTCGGAAGGCAGAAAAATGCTGTGCTTGCAGGTAACTAGAAACATATCCTATTTCTTGCTTCTGAGTAAGCTGGTAATTAGAGTAGAAACATGAGGAACAATTTCAATGGAGCTGTAAAACTCCAACAGGAAGAAAAAAAATCTATTTGAGGTTAGAACAAAATCTTTTTTTAATCTGGCTAATGCTACTTTTGTGCTGATGCTGATCATTATATTTATTACTAAACTGTGGGACATTCCAAAGCATTGACACCTGACTTCACTTACCAGAAAAGCAATCACTTTCAGATATTCAGCTTGGTGATTAATATGTAGATACCTAATTTTTAGTGGATTAAACCATGTTGTATCAATTTGGTGGTCTTTAGGATTTATAATCAAACCCTGATGACATCTGATTAATGTCAGCACAGGCTCCCTGAACCTTACAAAATTCTTGTTCCTTTGGAGCTCAGATCACAGCAGGCTGATTACCCCCTGATTATCCTGAGTAACTGGGGTCAGAGGTTCTCTGGCACCACAGAACACATTTAATTCAATCAATTCAGTTAGTGAAGCAGTTGGGGAAAAAAAAAAAAAAATTATTCCAACTGCTGTAACATCGCATTAGAAAAATTGCCCAGGATTTCCGTGCTCCAACTGATGGGCATTTTTGCTTAATTTCTAATTTAATATTCTGCTGGGGTTTGCAACTTCAATTACTTGTGATATTTTCACTCATGAAGTCAGGGGCATTGAGCTTGGAGGGAGAAAGGAAAACCAGAGGAAGAAAAGACGCCTGTATTAACCTGTACAATAACCTTTGCTGACAGACACACATTTTCAGAGCTCAGCTGTGGTTTTCCTGGGTAGACACTCTACAGGTGGCTCAGGAAAACCCTCTTTGTTCTCTCCATTTACCCCTCTTGCCACTGCCAGATTTTAGCTCTACTCTTACTTTCGGTGGCTCTTAATGTTGTTTAGCTGAGCACCAGTTCATTTGTTGCATGAACAGGGACTCTGATGAGCTGTGATACAGCACAGCCCTAGTTCAGCCAGCCCAGCACCCTTGTGTGTGCTCAGATGGAGTTTGGGGAGCTCATTAAAGGTGCCAGCTCTGGACTTCAGTCACCTGAAGCAGCAAGTGCTGTGTCTGGGATGAAACATAAAAAAAAAGGACCTCTTACTACTCCCTGGAAGCCTCAAGGTACTTCACACACAAATGCCCAGCAGCTCAGTTTGACTCCTGCTGGTGAGTTTTGCATCCTGTACAATGATCCTGAGTCTGCTGATACACAGATATTCCTTTCTGGGGGTCCTGAGGCTGCTGCTACAGCCACAGCTCTGCTTGCTGACCACGGGGCGGGCTGATTATCACAGTTTCAGGAGACTAATGATGATGGAGACTTTCCACTGCACTTCAAAAGGGGTAGTAGAGTATCTAACAAATGTAAGAGACATCATGTATAGGAAATTTGGGCATGACACGGAGCTTCAGGCCAAGGAAGAGAGAGAAACATGCAAAAGCATGTCAGCAAATACATAAACACCACCCCAAATGATCCCAAAGAGAGGAAGAAGAATTTATGAGCACGAGCATCATGTTTGTCCTGGCAAAGCGCTGCAGGTGCTGACAACCTGCCTTAACACCCTGACCACAAACACTGGAATGAAACCACCAAATTTATGACCCAGAGGAACAAGGAATCAGTGGGAGTAACAGCAGGAAAAGGGGTAGGAGCTAAGAAGGGTGTGTACAACAATTTTGTATTTGTTGTATTCACTATTGAAAATATTTCTAAATTGAAAAATATTTCTATTTTTTTCAGTAATTCAATCTGAACTAATAATGATTCTTGGATAAGGATGGACTTGGAGCAGTGGTCAATTTTATTAATAATAAATTCTTGGTTTCATATATAAGGTGGGCTTTCCCTTTGCCCATCAACAAGATTTTGAGTGTGACAATACAATGCCAGGCTTAGCTATTATTTGCAACGATTCTTTAGAAATTAAAGCAACTTTCCTGAGTAGGATTCTTTAATAAAGGAAATGAAGTCTTACACCTCCATTTTCCCTGCAAGCAGCAGAAAGTTGCAATTTAATCTTCTACTTGCCCACAGAGAAGATCCATTTTCTGCATGTTCCTTTGGGGTTCTTTGGAATGAAAAATGCCGTATGGTTATAAAACATTCTCTTAATGAAACTCGCTCTCAGCTAACTCTGGAATTGATGAATCTCCTCCCAAGCCCCTGTGTCCATTTGCCCACAGCACAAACGTGACACAGCTCCCTTACCTTAAGAAAAAACCCAAAACAGGAGCTGCAGGATAATTGCAGGTCAGAAGTTTGGTGTATTAGCAGAGAGATGTGGGGAAATCACAGTGTGCCTAAATGGGACATACAGCCTGGGAGCCTACAGGGAGTGCCTATAGAGCCCTACACGGTGCCTGGAGACTCTCTTTGGTGTATGGAACATTCTCAGCCTGTTCTGTAACAAAATATGAAACAAATAAAGAGAAGGAAGACCCAAATGGCATAATCAGTTCTCCACATTAAACAAAAAGCCACATGTATAGAGGGAAACAAACAGCAGCAAAACCCCGTCACATCCAAATGCTCAAAATACACACAACTCTTCCCCTCCTGTGCTGGGGATGAAAGAGGAAGAAACCTCATACACCAGATGTTACTTTTGTCACTTACTCTGCGCTGGAAAAGAATCATGGACAGTAAAGGCAATTTAATGTTGTGAGAACAACAAACCACTGTTGAGATGTGCAGGAAGCAGCACCGTGCACAAAGCAGGGGCAGGAGTTCTTCCATCTGCTCAGCACTGGGGAGCCCCAGCTGGATTAGAGAACCTGATTCCTGCCCACAGCATGGAAGGCAAAGAGCTGTGGGAGGGCCAGATGTCTAAAGCCCACGGCCTTGAATAACTCCAAACAGCAAATGCACCCTGGGCTGTTGTGGGTAAAAGGATTGTGTATCACCTTCAGGGTGGATGAGGCCAAGAAGGGAGGGCCTTCAGCAGAGGCAAGGAATATTCTCAACTGAGATGAGGCAAAACCTGTTCCTAGCAGGGAAGCTGAAGGACTGTGGTGGATTGCTGGGAGATCACAGAGGCTGTAACCTCAAAGCTCCTAAAGGAAAAATAAACAAATACTGGAAATTATACAAACGGGAGGGAGAGACTTGAAGTTACCTTGACAATCCTTCTCTGCAAAAGCCATGATAAACCCAAATCCAATAATCTGCACAGAGCAAAACACCTCTGCCTGATTTTCCAACATTTTTAAGGTTCACGATCCTCATTAACTTCCAGGAAGCTCCCCAGATTGCCAAGATTTTTTTGAAGCAAGTGATAGGCAGGACTTTCCTAACTGAGATTCCAGTCTCAAACTCCCCATCATACAAGACTCTTCATTACACTGGATTTGGTGCTGACAGCTGGAGATACAGAGTGTAACTGCAAAATCACATTTACCCTCCCTATTGCAGATAAAAGATGAAAATTGTGCCTCCAGCATTTGCTTTCCTGGCTGGTCATGTTCTCCTTTGGCAACAAAACGTAACGAAAGGGGAGGGGGAAATAATTATGATCTCAGCTCGGGGAAGGATTCTAAGGGAACAAGAATGGCAAAGCCAGATATCCGAATTTAATTGTTTTGAGGGTGTCTGCAACAGAGCCACTATAGCAAAATTCCTGCTCCAGTTAGAGCTCCTCCATTTTTACTAGAGAATTAAAAACTCTTCCCTTCCATTCCCACAGCAACAAACTGCTCGTGCCAAGCAGACAAGATTTCTGAAGAAAATCGTGCTTTTTAACAAATCTCAACCATTACTTCATCATTTTCCTGAATTGTCTGGCAAAGAGGAATTTAAAGGCCTGCATTTAAATTCTGGAGCAGCTAGGAAATGAAGAAAGCAGATTGATTCGCATTCTGTTCCACTACTCTCTTTGCCAAAGTGATTTTTATCAGGAAAAAGAAAAAAAAAAAAAAAAGAAAAATACTAAAAAACCCAGAATCTGAGCCTGAGAATTCAGTTTTCAACTTCAAACCATTGAAATTTTTTGGATTTTCTTACAATATAAACTCTTAGAAATAGGATTTACGGAAGAAATGCTGCCAGAACCCCTAGAACACATCATCCACTCATTCCTCACACGGAATTAATGCAAAATGCCACCCTTCCATTGCCCACGAGCCTTGCCAACAAATAAGAATTGTGACAGGCTGAGAGCACGCTGTCTGGGATTTTTAGACTCATTTTTTTTTACCCCCTGGAAAAATGCCTGTTTCACGTGCTTTTAAGCCTCCATGGTTTTATTCCATCTAATCTTGTCTTGTTTTGTTCATCGCTTCCAGGGAGCACCTGCCATGCTCCTGGCCTGCTGCAGGCCACATCAAACCCATTTGGGGTGTCTCGGGCCAGCTGACACGAGTTCTTTGGCTGCAAACGTCACCACAACTACACCCAACCTTCTCACCTTGCCCACTTCTCAACCATTATTCGTCCCTTCCTTCCTTTTGCCCAACTTCTGGCAGGGAAATCACACGGACTCCACTAGTGCCATTAATGCCAACCCAAGAGATTAAATGCAGCTGCTCTGTGCCACCTTGTCCTGACAGGGAGAATGGATAATGTCCTCAGAGTCCACCTGCCAATCTCCAACACCGATGGCAAGGGAGCTTTCCAGTCGGATCCTGGGTGTCCCAGTGCCTGGCTTTTGCTGCACAGCCTTGAAGAGATGGGATTTAAATCGTACTGAGGGTATTAGTCTAAAGTGAATGAAGTGGAGAGGATACTTCTCCTTTATATCCCTGGAGTGATAAATGGGAGAGTGTAATTTTTTATTTTTTTTTTTTTTTTCCCTTCTAAGCCAAAGAAAATGGGAAACCAACACGGATTTTGGGCACATGAGAAATAGCTTATGAATTTAGATGATAGTTCAGCAGAAATAAATTGTACATCTGTTCATTCATTTTAATAAAGCGGGGAAATGACACACTGCTGGAGCCTTTGGAGAATGCTGGTATTTTTAAATTATGATCCCATAATAGTAGCATTAACATTTGTAATGCTGCCCAGACTTTATGAATTTAAGAAAAATAAATTTATGGGATAAGTGAGCCTCAACCTATAGTCTGGACTCTGGGCATTTAAAAGCGAATAAGGTTCTTCCTGAATACTCTAAATCAGTTCGGGAATTCTTGAGGAAAGACACTACAATAGCTTTCCTATGTAACACAGATAATCCTCTCGGTATGTGTTGACAAAGCATGCTTATTATTTCTGAATAAATAATTCAGATGTGCTGAATGTAGCTGAATGCATTTATTTCTGCTGACTAGTACCCAGTGTTTGTGTTTATGGGCAGCTACAGGCTAGTGCTTCCCTTGAAAGTAGTCCATTAAAGATACAAACTGGATGCTTTCCTTGGCTGTGTGGATGCATGGAAACATGTACTGCCTTCTGCTGAATTCAGGCAGGAATACTACCTTTCTCTTGAGGTCTCCCATAACCCAGAAGTTAGAAATGGAAAAACTTATGAGCTGAATATAGTTCCTTCAATCTTTCTATTTTACCATTATTTACAAAGATGACATGGAAATCTAAGAAATAAACAAGTGAGACTCCATGGAAATCTAAGAAATAAACAAGTGAGGCTCTGGGAGATGTTGCATTTTAAAAGCTTATGTTTTGATTTTTCCAAACCGACCTCCGTGGGAAATAATAAATTAAGAGTTCAATAATAACTGTCGTGTTTCCTTTAAAAGCACAATTAGTAAGATCATTAAAATTCCCTTTTAATCGATTGCATTAAAGCAATTGCTACTGGAGTAATGAGGATTTAAAACTGATTAGTTGCTCACATATTGCTCTTTGATCAGCTGAGATGATCCTCGCTCAAGAAAAGGGAGAACAGGAAACTCTGACACCCTTGAGATGCGGTGAAGTTCAGCTCAAGTCAAACGTCAGAACCCGAGACCTTTTTATAATGCTCCCTGCACTGTTTCCCCCTAACAGGCCAAATGAGTTAAGAGTGTGTGTTTAAATATCTGATCTTCCCAAAGCAGAGATTTCACCGAGGTGATGCTGGAAAGAGGAGCCTCACCAGGAACACCTCTCTGTGTATCCAGCAGCACGTGTCCCTGTGCTCTGCACTGCTCCCTCCAGCTCCCGCAGGCAGTCCAAACCCCATCTCAACGGGCAGTCCAGGTAAACAAGGCTCATTGTAATTTGGTTCTCTTGTGAATACAGGAGAGCTGAAGAAAAGAAATACCTCTGGGACACAGGAGACCCCCAGGCAACACTTCCCATCGACAGAAACTGTACAGATTTATTGAAGGGAACTGCTTTTTAATCAGGGCTGGAGGAAAGAAAACAGTTCCTGGAGACTGCCAGTCAGCCCCAGCAAGGGGCATAATAAAACTGTTTGTGCCAAAAATATCAGACACTGCCTATGTCTGAGTAAAAGGACATTAAAGAGTTGAACATCTGCAGGCAAAGTTGAATTTATTTACTTATGGCTTCAATTATTATTTAAGATGGAAAACTTGAAAAGGTCAGAGCTGCTAACTGAGAAAGCCTGCCCTTCATTTGTCTTCAAATGTACACTGTTTCTTAGCTCAGTTCAACACAAATCAATTAATCAGGTACAGTGTTCTGTTCTCAAATGCCAGTTGTGTTACTTCCAAGTATGAAAATATATTGTGTTATTTCCAAATGGCCCCAATGATCTTAGAGGTCTTTTCCAACCTAAGGGATGGACAAGTAAAACCAAATCCCATTTTTGTTTTCACCTGTATTAGAAAATGCAACTTCAGGGCACTAAAACATCTGGTCCTCAGTTTAGGTAGGCAAACGTCTGTGGGCCTGTGTTTCTATTTATATAGATATGCATCTGTATAAAAGTCCAGATCTGTTTGCTCTAATCCTGCATTCCCATCTCCGTGGAGCACTCTGTTTGGATGGGAGCCATAGCTTGGATAGACAGTTAAGAATACCAACACTGTAGATAAATCTTCTTCCTTGGTATTATGTCAGCAAGAGAAAACTGTTGGTTGAGATTTAAGCTTATTTAGCAGGATGGATTCTCCTTGTGTATCTTCTGAAACTTTCTCACATAACTCCTTAGATTTTTCAAACTTTTCTTTTTTTTTTTCACTAAAAGATTGCTTTCAACCCGTTAAACTTCTTGAGGACAGCAGCATTCCCCTTTCCATCAGCCTTCTAAATGAAGAAAAATCATTGATCTGAGAACATCTGATAGTACTACATAAAGCATGGGCGCTGCCAGCCCCAGTGACTGCAGATGGTCAGAATAAACAAGCTGGGGAGGAGTAAATACAGCATAAAAAAACCCAAATGAGATGATGTGTGGAAGGAGGCAGCGATGGTACTCGGTTTATAGAAGGCAGGTAAAGAGTGTACATGGAATTCTGTGAGTCATAAGCAAACAGTCAATATAAGTCATGTAAATAAAAAGGTGAGGGGATGCAGAGAGTGAGGGGATGAAGGCGAATTCCCTGGGGGAAAGTACCACGGAATGGAAAAAGGAAGGTCTTGCAGAAATAACCCTAAAGGGGCAAAATCCTGGGGACAGAAAGGGGATCATGAGATGACAAAGGTCAGAAAGAGCTTTTTATGAAATACTAGAAGAAAAAGTTTTCTGTATAGAAAGACAGCCGAGAAAGGGATGGGAATAAGAGCAGAGAGAAAGGGGATATCCCACCGGGCAGAAAGGAATCAATGGATACGTCACTGAAGTTAATGGACATGCCACTGAGGTTTATCTTGGTAGTTCTGAAGCAGGGATTGGAAAGAGGAGCAGAGAGGTGTTTGAGGAATGCAAAATGTTCAGGCTCTGAGGGTCAGAGGACAGACTCAAGGAGTTTGGAGGGGATGGATATTTAAAGTTAATCATTGAAATTCAGAGAAGGCTCCTTACAGGCTGCTGACTAAAGAATAGGCTCAAGAGGGAGAAAACCCAACAGAGTTTGCTGTTTGGTTAGTTGGTTGGGGGGTGGGGGGAGTGGTGGTGTTGATTTGTTATGAAAAAAGACAATGTTGAAGCCAGGCAGAAGGGATTTTGAGGGATAAATTTCAGCCCTGGGCAACTTAAATATCAAGCAGACCTCACAAGTAGTTAGCTGGAAGAAATCTTCCACAATATGCAGAGATGTGAACAAAAACAGCTCTATAAAAGCTGCATCAAGAGGAGAACGGGAGTTAGAATATAAACTGCAAAGGACTGACCATAGAGCAGTTGTGCTGGGGGGAAACACAGGGTCAGAAAAACAACTGAGATTCAGGGATTTTTCATACTCAGGTCAAAGTCTAGCATGGGAAAGAAAGGATAATATCAATACTCTGTGTTCGGTTGGGATTATACTTTTTTTTGTGACATATGGACTGAGAACACAGGGGAAAACATTTGTAAAAACAAATAAATATTAAGTGACTGTTGGACAGACGGCTGGAGAAAGGGCTACCCTTTAAGCAAACAAGCATCTGGAACTCTACGGCAAACAAGTCCTGGAAACGAGCCAAAGTAGAAAGTACAAGGATATGAATAAATTACACTCCTGAACCATTTTCCTCAACAGAGACTGTAACTGCAGGGAGTTCTGTATGAACCCCCTAATCTGCTTTTTCTTACATGTATCAACACTGTTTTCATTCCAGTAAGTTCAGGAGGAAATCAGACCGATGCAATTTTATTGCTTTCCAAATGAGAATCTTTCTCAGGCACTTCCTAAAAAATTTTCCATGAACAGACCTACAGCTCCTTGTGGCTTGTGAATTTTATCGGTCCACCACTTTAATGGTTCAGAGCAAAAGGAAAACAAGATATTTTGTCTAAATAATCCTGACGTTTTGATTCGTGGGCGCAGATGGTTAGAAAATTTTGTAGTAGCCAAATCAGTTTTAGTGTTGCTGAGAAAAATCTTAAAATCTCACTTGTCTGCGAAAGAATTGATAAACTGATCACAAAGGTCGTTCCACTCTAGTGGAATGACCCAGGCAGTCCTATAACTATTATTTTTGAATGAATAGACTTCAGCTTTACAAATTCCCTCTGCTCGTATAAACTGCAACTATAATACCAGTTCACACATATTGTGTAATTGGTATTAAATAGGGTTTTGTCTGCTGCAAATTGAATATGTTAAGATCTATAGTGTGTTATCTTGTTTAATCCTGCTTTTAGAATAGAACTCCCACAGATGCTGGAGGCATATTAACAGTGTGGGTTTCTTAACTCACGGGATTAGAGTGATATTTTGCCACACATCTAAAAATTCCTCTATTTGTTACTGCTCAAATCAGCTGTGCTGTGTCAGACAAGGAGATTTTGGTATTTCTGTTAAAATTCCACATGAGGAACTGTAATCTTTTACGTACATGAAACAGAAAGTCCTTCAAGCCACAGAGAATTTTTGCCGGCTGCGCCACAAAAGGAACACCCGTCATCTGTTCCCCTCTACCTGACCACCAATTTGCATGTTGTCTTGGCTTTAAGATGAAGGAGGGTAGATTATATTGGATATTAGGAATAAATCCTTCCCCGTGAGGGTGGAGAGGCCCTGGCACAGGTTGCCCAGAGAACCTGTGGCTGCCCCACTCCTGGAAGTGTCCAAGGCCAGGTTGGACAGGGCTTGGAGCAACCTGGGATAGTGGAAGGCGTCCCTGCCCATGGCACATGGAACTTTAAGGTCCCTTCCAACTCAAACTAGTCTGCGATGCTATCAATGAGATAATCATGGTTCAGGAGTCACTCTGCAGTGAATACCTCGTACAGAAATCACAGGGCATCCACACATTTTGGACAACTGGATGTCACAAAGTCAAAGGAGGTCTCCCAATACGGAACCCCAAAGTTAATTGGAGAAAAGAGACTGATGGGTGCTTTCATATTTTGATCTGAAAGTAATTGTGTGGAATTCCTTGGAAGTCTGTGTGTCACCTGCCTGCACTCAGTGTTTAAGCTTGAGCTGCTTGGACAGTCTCTGTGGTACATGTTAAAAACACTCTTGGAGAAGAGTGAAATCAAAGGGAATTTCCACGGAAGGCTTCAGCAGCACATTCAGAGGGGAAAAAAAAAATAAAAAAAATCAGGTAAAAGACATGAATTTTAAAATCTACATTAAAATTGAAATCTCTAGAAAGCAGTCCTAATTTGATTTGATGGCAACTGCAAAATTCCAGCTGGCAGGTTTTTTTGTCTAATTGGAAAATCACATAGCCACTCCTGGCAGTGGCTGCTAATAATTATGTTTATACAGCTTCCCTGAATAAGTGGTCCAAGACTAGGTCTGGAGACATTACATTATCTTTGTTTAGCTTGCGCTTCTCTCAAGAGCCTTCCCTCCTTTTTTAATTTCTGCTCTCCAGCTCCTTCCCCAAATGTATTTGTGCTACATGTACTCTTCCCGCTCCTGTTTACTTTGTAATTCTGACCTTAATATCTATCGTAAAGTTCACACTTCATAGACCACACTGAGGAAGAATATTAACCTTCACTTCTTGTAGAAGAGAGCAATAAATTGTGGGTTTATGGCTTTTCTGTTGCTCACAGTGTTTGGATATTTGCTGTTAGCAGAAGCAGATGGAAGAATTCTTCAGAGGATAGTCAGCATTGGAACGGTTTTGTGGTGAGAATTTACCAGCTGCAGTGAGAATTGCTGTTATTACCACTGAGTTGCTGCTGACCTTCCAAGCAGAACCAAAGGCTTACAAAAGGCAGGGGCTCACCCAGGAGTTTGCATCAGGATGGCTCAGATCAGCTGATTATAAGAAATCAATGAAATAAATGAAGGGCAGGAAAGGAACAGTGACAAAGGGAAAAAAGAAAGTAAAAGGACTGGCAAAAAGACAAGTGAGCACACTTGGAGCACATGTGAGCACATGTGGAGCAAGAGTGCTGGGAAGCAAATCAGATCTGGAGATCTTTACCAGATCAAATCAGATCTTTACCATGTGAGCAGACTTGGAGCAAGAGTGCTGGGAAGCAAATCAGATCTGGAGGAGCAGTGCAGTGCCTTTGTGTTCCTCCCCAGTTTCACACTGTTTGAATGATCATTTCTATTCATAGAACCCTTCCTGTATTGTACAAGTGTTTCTCAGCTGCTCTCAGCTTATAAAGCAGGCACTCTGTTGTTTTATGTACCACTGAAATGTGTTTATCTGCAGATTAAACAGACAACTTCATGTATTTCATGACCTTGGTGGAGGGAAACAAAGCAGTGAAGTCACCCCTCAGAAGCAAAGATAAATGTCAAAGTCTGCTGCCTACTGCTATGCAGAGGATCCAGCTCTAATTATGCGATAAGTGGATGGACGCAGCGTTCAACATATTTTGCAAAAGTTCTTGAACAAAGTGCTTACAGTGGTTGTGCAGGTTGCTCGCTGACAGCCCCATGAATACAGATTATTATGTGCACAGTATGAATCTGGATGAGTACAGGAGACACTGGTACTCCAAACACCATTGTTTTGGTTTGTTTTTTGTTTTTGTTTTTTTTTTTACTGAGCAGCCCACTGTTTCAATCAATGCACAGAATAATCCCATTTGTTTTTCTTTCTCTGAAATTATTCTCTTCTTGTAGCGCTACAGCAGAGTGTTTGTTTTTAAGGTCGTTGCTGAGCGCTTCCCCATCACATGACAACCCTCAAACCAGCTAATTCTGATAAAAACTGACACACAGTATTGAAGAAGAATTAAAAAAAAAAAAAATAACGAAAAGGTAATTTCATTACCCAGGTAGCCAGAAGGTTTAAGTAAGTCTTCCAGATGTCCCTAGTTTGGTACCGCCACAACACCAATCAGAAATATTAATAAACATTCTTCTTGATCATGGGCATTTTTCCAGATTATTTGAAAGTATTTAGAAGGGAGACAGACATTTGCAATCTTAATTGCACTGAGAGCCAGTGCAACTGATGCTCCTAAGCCCAGCTTTTTAAACTCCAGTGGACACTGGATGTCATTACAGCTATTTTTTTTAAGTCCAGGAAACTCTTCTTTTTTACTTCTGACATCTAAAATTATTTAGGGGAAAAAAATGAGGGGGTTTCTAAAATTCTGTTATTTAGATTCTTAGATTCCTAGACTGCTTATGTGATTTTGAAATCTGCTCTGTAGGTCGTGACAGCTAAGGAAACTCTGAATGCCTTGGACTCAACATGAGTGAGACTAATGACCAGTTATGAACCATGAAGAAATGGTACAGTGAATTAAACTTTACTGAAAATTTCAAATATTGTCTCATTTTTGCAGCGACAACAGAATGCTCCCAGTCTTCATTTGGCAAATAAAATATTTGCCACTGTTTAGATCCTTGTTTCCTTTCATACAGGTTTAATGAATACCTTTTCATTTGACTAATAATTAATCTCTAAACTAAATTATCAGGTACTTGGCAAGTGGACTCCAGGAGAAACAAATATACACCTACAACTTTGCCTCATCTTAAACGTAGAAGAACACAGGTTGGATAAATTTGATCTCTTGGTGTTTTCATCAAAAAAACGTTCAGGTTTTGGAGGAAAAAAATCCCCATGAGTATAATGGTTTTAACACAAGAGTTATTCATTTAAAGAAACAGACAATATATCCTGAGCTCCATGTTTCTTCTTCGTGCATCTTCCTGATTATACAAGAATTAAGAACGGTATTAAGGGCATAATCTGTCCTCCATAACTTTGAGATGAATGAGATGAAATGATTTTAAATTCTAGCAGAGGAAATTAAGCTCAGGCTATGCAGGAATGCAGAAACTTTCATTCTTCAGATGTGTGCAGGAACAGCCTGAGGAGCCTTTCCATTTTTGACGTCTGGATATTTCAAGAACAGGTGAGGCAGGTACCTCACAAAGGTGACACAGAAACAGCAATCCTGCCCTCATCCCATTTCCCCTATTTTCCATGACCAGTGAAATCATCCTCGAGTTCTGCCTTTCACATACAAAAAACACACCTGGTAACGTCTTTCGTTTGGTTTCCAGGAGACTTTTGGGCACTTGGAGGTCTGTCAAGCATGGGAGTGAACTGCTACAGGAGTATGAGGTGGAAGTAAAGCTGAGTGAAAAGGTCAGTGCAAATATCTCTCTGGTATAAGGGGTTTCTGAAGGTTAAGACACGCTCCAGGAGCCTTTCTAGGTGAATTTACAGCTCTAGAAAAACAAGGAATGGCCAAAGAGCTCCTCTCTGGTGATCCCCAGCCATCATCAAGCTACTCTATATGTCAAAGTTTACCAACAGCTGTTCAGATTTCTCTGCATGTAAACTGTCTCACAGCCCAGAAACAGGAGCCAAAGGGAACTTCCAATATGCATTTTGTTCATGTTATTTTGCTGAAATGGTTTTAATCCATTCCTCCATACAATTTCTCGTGACAAATCTGACCGTTCGCTCCAATTTGAACAGGCTGCTAGAATTCCAGACAGGTTCCTGTAACATTTAGGCCAGAGTAAAACTCTCTTTCTTAACTGTCAGCTGGCAATGGCATCTTCTCATCTGCTCAGATCTGCTTTTGCTGCTCAAGCACCTCAGCTCAGTCGTCTGCCCTTCCAACATCCAGCAGGAGAGAACACTACATGACACGGGAAGAATCAACTCCAGCTCACTGACAAGACCCACAGAGAAAGGAATAAGATTAATCAGGGATCCCAAAGGGCAAAATTTCCCTGGTAAGACAACATAAGGACCAGGGTTGACTCTCAGAGCACAGAAGAAGGGGAGGTGTTTGTTTTTAGATGTGCAAAGTAAATGGACAAATCTGGTCTGTGCTGGTAAGGTGTGTCTACCACAGAAAATAAGAGTATCACGTCTGAGAGACATTTTCGTAAAAGAAATGTGGAAAAAAAGAGCCTGGAGTAACCTTAAAATTGCTTGTAGCTCAGGTTTTGCTCCTCAACACAGTTTAGCCAATACCAAGAATTAAGGCAGGGACTTTCAGAGCCACAAGCCTGTTTCTCAACAGTCTGAGCTGAAAAATAAATCTCTCCAGATGGTGCTGTGAAAGTCTCATATCCTCTTTGAACCATGAGCAGAAGGAGATACATATTGTCCTCCAGGGCCTGGTTTACCCCAGTGGGTAACACAACTGAGTCAGAAGACAGTGCTGGAAGCCATCATAAATCATGGTGACAAGCAACCTATTCACTTACAGGTCTCTATAGGAACTAATGAATCATTTATTAAAGCACACATTAGTCATTTATTACCCTTTTATAAACCATTTATCAGTTGGTATTCAAAATGTGAGAAAATCATATTTTTCACTTAAGACTCAGCACTAGTATATCTCAAATCTCACAGTTGGTGATGTTTTGTCAAATTACACGAATTTTATTCTGTTCACAGGAGGCAAGCTTCTTCATTTATCTGGAAAAGTCTTTTTTAAGAACATAGATTCAAAAAAGTCTATACTAGGAAAAGATATTTTCCTTGCTCTTATTCTCCCTTATTATATTCTTATTATATGCAAGTGAGAACACTGACAAGTCCCACTTTTCAGTGCATGACTAGGGACGGGGCTGCTGTCCCAAACCTGTGGCAAAGGAGAGATGCAAGAACCAGGGGGACTGTAGAAAAATCATCCCCTTAAGCCACATCACTGCATCCTTCCCTCTGGTGCCTGCCAGCATCTACTAAGGAAAGACTCTATATCTGATGTTAAGGAAAAAGTAACGTATTAAAGAGCAACAGTGGAAGATTTCAAAATACGGGAGAGAAGAAATAGGCAAATATATTCAGAAGAATCTCATTTTTGAGCATATACTCTGCAATGAGGAGTGGCATAAGGAGGATTCGTTGGACTGTTCTTTTGGAGGAGGGGGTCAAGTTCAGATCTTTCTCATGCTAAAACAGTGTTTTCTTCCTCCCCTAGGTCTTAGGGAATATCTGGGCAGAACCTACAGCAACAGACACAAGAGGAGTGTTTGTCTGCCTGTGGTTTTCCGCAGATGCCACAGTGCTAATTTTTCATCAAACTGCAATATATAATATATAATATAGACTAAAATCACTGTTTTGCAGGCACACAACACCACAGTGGTCTGTCACCCATTGTCACAGGGACACAAGAAAATAATTCTCATTTTTGTTAATATTCTAGGTATAAAACCAATACTCAGCAACATTACCGTTCACTCAGTCCAGCTCATTCCCACCCAGCTGGGATATCCTGCCGTATGCAGGTCAGGGATCAGATTTTCCAGAATGATCAACTCCTGCTCCCTGCTCTGCTTCATTCCTTACTTACACACAAGTAATCCTTTGCTGCTGAGCAAAATTTGACCTGCTGGAAAGGAAATGCCAGATTGCTCTTTGTGATACAAAATGCTGCATTCAGTAATAATTCACAAAATTAATTTAAAAACTCTTTCCCATTATAGAAATAGGGTTGTAAATTCTAAAAAGGGGCCACTAACTTTACAAGTGTCTCTATTTTCAGTCTCTGCAATTTAAATTTGGCACAATAACCCAGCCACTGTGACCTTTCAAAAGGTAGACCTTTTTACTTCACCTGGGATTTTTGGAGGAACTCTTAAAACATTGCTCTTTTAGGCACTAAGGATGAAATTATTTAACTCCCTGGAGGGAACAGGGTACTGTTTGCACACCTGAATGGATTTTTACACTGCTCAGAGCCCATTATTAGCAGTATGGTACATGTGAAATAGAACAAGGCAGACGTTTTGGGAATGTGTAGAGTGATGGGGCAGTAACAAAGTAATTAACTGGGCTGAATCCTACCAAGCAGTGTCTCAGATATTAACCCATCAAAGTGCCTGACACACACTTACAGCCTCACGGGCTTGAAGCATTTCTCTGGAGTTAATGGAAGTGCTGTGCTGGATCACAGTCAGGCTGCTCAGCTTCTTGTTATGCCCTGAAACACCATGGGTGAATTTTTCCTTAAACACCAAGGCCACAACTGCATCAGAAGAATGGGAGGGAAAAACAGTGAATGGAACAGCAGAGTCACGAGTCAAGTACCCCCTTCTTCCAACGAGATCTACATAAATCCAGGAGAAGCTGCTGCAGAACTGGGCACAGCAACGAAGCGGCGTTTAGGCCTTTGCCAACACAAGGAAGATGTGGATATGTTGGAGTGAGCCCAAAGGAGGCCACCAAGGTGATCAGAGGGCTGGAACACCTCTCCTATGAAGGCAGTCTGAGAGAGCTGGGGCTGTTCAGCCTGGGAAAGGGAAGGCTCTAGGAACCTTAGAGCCCCTTTTAGTGTCTAAAGAGGGATTATGAGAAAGCTACACTTTTTTACAGGAGCAGGTAGCGCTGGAACAAGGGGGAATGACCTTCAGCTGAAGTAGGGCAGGTTTGCATTGGATATTAAGAAGAAACTCTTCCTTGTGAGGGTGGGGAGGCCCTGGCACAGGTTGCCCAGAGAAGCTGTAGCTGCCTCATCCCTGGAAGTGTCCAAGGCCAGGTTGGACAGGGCTTGGAGCAACCTGGGCTAGAGGAAGGTGTCCCTGACCATGGCAGGGGGTAGAACTAGATGAGCTTTAAGATGCCTTCCAACCCAAACCATTCTGGGATTCTACGATTCTTTCTAAAAAACTCAAATAAAGTCTGTTAATAAGCATTTTTAGTAAGTGTTTAAGGAGCCATCCTCCAAAGAATAGACACAGTAAGCAGGAGTACACAGAGGGTGTCGTTGCTTAGGGGTAACAAGATTGCTGAAGAAAAAAGTGGGAGAGATTGGTCGAGTGTCAAAAGATAAAATTCATCTTCAACAGAGACATGCTCAGTCACGGCTGAGATTGCCTTGCACTGAGGAACCAGATATCTGTTGACACATATAAGACCTCTTGGAAATAGAAATATATAGAAATATAGAAATTTTCAGCTTCGGAGAAAGATGTGTAGAATCACCAAAATTTTGTTGTATTGTAATCATATTTATATTTAATAAGATTCAAAACACCAATTACTGCACTGTCTGGGGTACCCAGTGTTGAATCTGCACAGGGCAAATCCAGTTCTCCTGATTTCATCCCTTTCACTGCATCAAATCAGGAATGAATTTGGCCCCTGTTCTCACAGAGGAAGAGAACATATTGAAAACTTAAATTTAAATGAGCTACATCAACAGCACATGATAAATAAAGACAGACGTATTGTACGTGGAAATTCTGCTGTCAGATGGAAACACAGAGCAGTAAATAAGCATTTGTTGAATAAAAGGGAAAAACATGGTGAGAAAAAGTATCTTTAGAGAGAAGGAAACTGGCTGGGAAAACTTGCCAATACCAGAACAACCCAGGCCTACAGCAGCCAATCTCAAAGCAAATAAAAGAAAATGCACCCTTTTCAAGGTTTACTCAAGTTGAGCTTTCTACTTCAAAAGTTATCTCGTAGAATATGTCTTTTCCTTTCAACTCTAATCCAAATCAATAGTGTTGCAGCTTGTGGTATACAACTGGTATTAAAATACAATAACTAAGTACTCAAGGCAATAAACCAAAGAAAGTGTCACTAGCTCAATTAATAGACACCTCTTACACCATTTCTTTTAAGTAGAGCATCTGTTTCTAAAAGGGCCTGGCATCATACATCTAAAAAATGACTTTTCCTGCCTTGTTCGTGGAATAAGAAAATCACTCAGCAAGGCAGAGGGTAGATTTCTGAGGTCATTAACACCTCTAAATAGTGAAAGGTTCAAACCCATGCTGAACCACAACAAAAAAAAAAAATATATATGTCTCTATGGAAAGTATAAAGTGCAAGAAAAATGCTCAAGACCAGAAAGAAAACTAGGTGATGCTGCCTCCTCACACCTACTTTATTTCTATGCTATACCCCCAACAGTTCAAGGGTACAGAGTACCTTTTACTGCCACTGACTGAATTTATAAACATTTCATTTATAAACATTGATTTCCAGAGAAATAGATACGACCAGTACATTTGTGCCTAAGCAGACATGCTTGCCTAAATTACCAAACTATTGAGTCAAACAGGACATAAAATTATAGAAAGATTGCTTGAAAAGAATTCTACTGAAAGACATACAGAAAGATTTCTTCAAGAGAGGAAATCTCCAGTTTTGGAAATTCAAGTAGGTGGACTCTGGCTCTCATGAATTGTTATCAATATCCATTAATCCAGTAAATTCTTATTTCTAAATACACTGAGTTGGGCATTGTTATGTTCCAGAAGGCTAAATAATACAGTATTTTGAATATATTTTAGGTATTGGTTGTCAGGAAACAGAGCATTAAAAACCTGATCTAAAGGGTAATTCTAAGGGAATTAATTGTTTGATCAAAGTCACTTAATTGTCACCTCTGTACTTAAAAGGTTTGCATCAGGCTCTCCATTATACTTTGTAGGTGACTGAAACACTCTTGCCAAAGTATTTGACTGAAGTAATTATAACTATTGCCACTGACAGTGAAAAACAGTGTTCCTCTTGGCAAAATTGTCATCGTTTCTAATTTCTTCTTCCCTTTTTTTTTTTTAATAACCTTTCTCTGTCTTGCTTTAATCTGGTACTCACTTTGCATTTATAACAATCACTCAATTAAAATAGCAGTTATTTGTTTCAAAATAATCCGTTGTCAAAGTGCTAATATTAAGCCAGTAAAAAAAAAAAAATTGAAAAGGTGAAAAACCTCAAGGAAAAAAACCAAGACCCCTACAGCCTTCTACAAGAATTCTTCAGGCTTTCCTTTTCTTCTTCCACAATTACCTTCAAATCAGCATCCCTCATGCTTCCTTCTCATCTTTTGGGAATATTCCTTAAAAATCTGCAGAGCCCCAGAAAACTTTTATGGCAAAATCCAAAGGGGGCAAAACTTTTGAAACTTTCTCATTCTCTCCAGGTACCAGAAGTAAATAAATAAATAAATAAATAAATAAATATCAGACTATTAATAAACGTACGGGAAGGAAGGGAACAGTGTGAGAAGGGCATGAAATCTGGCAGGTGTTTTGCCTGAGTTGCTATGGCACTATTGCATCCCCTCTAGTCAGGGAATACCTTTGGGTTGGGTTGGGTTTTATCAGACTTTCCAGCATTCTTCAGCGGAATTCAATTTGCAGGGAAACAACTCTCAGTGCAAATTCCACCTGTAGGTTAAATTTAAAGCTCTGAGGACTTGGGTTTTAATTATAGAACTCCCAACACTTGCTGGCTCACAGGGGAAGCGCTGGAGATGGTCCTGACCATGGAAGCCCTGAGCTAGAATGTCGGGAAAGAGAATTTGTTATTTTCCCCTATCAGAGAAAAAGGAGAAAGTTACCACCAGCACATTTATTTTGCAGTTTTTCACCCTGCTAGCCAACCTCTGAATGGCATCCCTTGACATAAATTTTTACCTTGTGGTTGCACTTTGATTTGGAAACGCTGCATACAGATTTATTGATGTAAAAAAAAAAAAACCAAAAAAAAACCAAACAGAAAAGAGCAGCTCCAGGAAAGTCTGTCACACTGAGCTAAAAACACGTCTGGAAGTATTGCCTTTCCTTAAGGAACAGTTTTATAATTAGAAACAAGTTAATTACAACTACTTGCACCGTTTTGTGGAGCACAGATGGCAAACTCTTACCTCCTTCTTGGTAAATTCTGGTGGATGGTCATTTTTGTCATCAATAAGAATAGTGGCCGTTGCTGTGCCAGTTAGTCCCACATCGAGGCCCCCCATATCCTTGGCTTCTATAACCAGCTCGTATTTTGGGCTTTCCATAGTCTGAAAGAAACAACAGAAAAGCAAAGGTTAAAAAAAAAAAAAAGATAAAAAAAAAAAAAAAAAAAGAAACCAAAAACCCACACGATTATCATACTATTTTTAATTCATATTAAATGATAAATTGAAAAATTCTCAAACTTTATTTGGCCTGATAAAACATAGCATAGAAACAGATCTGTTACCACAGCCTTTTACCAAAACAGAAGCACAGCCTTCCATGAGCTTCAGCTGCTACTTTGCAGCCCTCATTTGCAATACAGCATGAAGGTGAATATTGGTAAACAGCACCTAATTTATCCTGTTATTTAAGAAGATTAGGAAAGAGGCAAGAAATTAAAATATCCTTGCTCTTTACGAGTAAGCTCCACCTTCAGTGCGCCAATATTTAGCGGCTTGCTTCATCAGTGTTATGATGGGTACATAATTAAATACTAATGTCACAATCTACATATAAATTCGCTTTATTAAATCCCATTCATTCTGTGTATTAGCATTTAGACTGGTAATCTAAGTTTGCCTCACTAGAAGAAACAAAAAAGCAGTTTCTAAAACGGGCAGGGACTCGTAGTTGTTGCCCAAAGCAAATGCATTGTGTAACACTAATGACTGACATGGAATTTATCTGATTCTGATGTCCCTACTGTGGAACCAGACAGCACAGGTCCGTAGAAAAAGCCATCCTTAATTTCCTCCCCCCAAAACAGCTCTAACTTGGAAAAAAAACCCCAAAAAAACCAAAACATCTGTGGTCACCATTATGCAATGGGAACGTGACAGCATTTGGAATTCTCCTCTCTCACATCAGGGGTCAAAGCACATCTGTTTGCAAGCTGGACCATTGGTCAGTAATAGCTCCTTCAAAGGGGGCCATTAGCAGCATCAGAACCTGCTCCCATGGAAGTCGAAGGGAGTGTTGACATGGATTCACTGGAGACAAGGCTGGGCACCTCACTGGAATGGATTTTGTATGGCTCCCTTATATGGCACCATCTGCCCTAAGGCCACGTGCGCTGCACCAGCAGCAGAGGGCACAGATGGGGAAGTGCTGCAGTCACCTTTAAAACTGCATGGTAAGAACATCTCAAGTGCTCAGGAATGCTTATTCAAACCTCCCCCGAAAAATCACTCTGGATCCTTGGGGAGAAGGGACAGAACGATGCTCAGAGCAGATCCCTGAGCCACCTGTGTCTGCAAGAAGCAGGAAGCACATCTTCGACAGCACTCATCCCGCGTCCTTTATCTAACACTTTTCCAGGGAATTAGCAGGGAGACAGCTTGGCAAAGCGACCTCTCGGGTCACACAATCTCTGTCGCCAAGTGGTTCGAAAGCATTTCCTAAACAGTGCATTTTGCATTACGCGTTTTCCTGGGCACATCACACCATCTTTTTTTGGAGCCTGTGTAAGAAGGAGATCCCAACTCCTTAGTACTTAGATTTTGAAGCATTTTTAGGCCATGAGAGAAGCAACCCCACCAGCTGCTCATCAGATCAGCTATTATGAAGCAATATATTTGCATGGTAAAAATCAATGAGTCAAGGCAGAAGATATATTTTGTTCTAAAGACATATGGACTACTAGAAAATCGGATGCCACTGCCACACAGGGGATCCTAAAAAATGTATTTCCTTAAGTCTTGCAACATTATTCCATGAAATTCATCTCAGAAGGCAGCAAACCAAGAACAGGAATTTGATTCACAACATCATAAAACTACATGCAAAGAAATATTACTGACATGTCTCCAACACAAATTCACATTATAGAGTGGAACAAAATTTACTGTTTTCATATATTTATTTTCTAAAATGTATTCAATGTATTAAAACCTGAATGAAGTTTCTCTCCCCTCCCTTACCTGCAACTTTTACATTGATTAGGAAGTTGTTATTATTGCACGGAAAACTTGCAAAGCCATTTATCACTTCATGTTTATAAGCCTCTTTGCTCAGAAAGAGGCCCATTTTTACTCACAAAGTGGCCTTTTTTCCTTTGAAAACTGTCCCATTTTCTACTGAAAGCACGCCCATTTATTCTAGAAATTACATCTACTGCGGCAGAAATGTCTGTGACAAGAGTCCAATGTTTAAGCTCGCAAAGAAACGTGGAAAACATTGAATTTTGAGTAGTATTTCATATCATTATGAATCCTTCACACCTCCCTGCTGTGCAGCACTTCCTACGTCTAGTGCTGTCCCCAAATACTTGTTTTGTTAGAGAAAGCAGCTCCTCCCGATCCAAACCCCGGAGCAGAGGCAGGTTCCCATCAGATGCTCTCTTCACACCACGTAAAGGACTTTTTTAGCAATTCTTGTACTTTTAGCCCAGCTAATTCAGGTACTAGGAGCAATTATTTGGGTCTGTGTGATTTACCACGGGACTGCTAAATCCTGAGATGTGTGGACAGGACATGGATCCCTGTGCTCCCACCAACCCTGTCCCTCAGCTGATGCCCCCCTGAAGGGGTTGGGGCTGCAGTAAAAGCTCTCATGGCACCTTCTCATCTTCTGCCTTTTCACAGGGCTCAGACCTTTTGCCCCAGCACAGTCTTTTCCCTGTTTTTGTTCCCATCTTGTGAGGAATGAGTGCTCCTGGATGGAGGCAGCGGAGCCTTCCTTCTCTTTCTCCATCCCTGCTGTCTCCATCCTCTCCTCTCCCTGCAGGGGAGGGGTAAATGCAGCACCCACAAACAGCAGCATTTGGGACCCCCCCAGTGGCTCAGACTCTTGTCCCACCTTGTCACTGCCTGTCACTTAACCCAGGCCCACTGCCAAGTGACCTAAACCCTGAAGCACACTCCTGCAAAAACAATCCATTACCATTTGGATAGTGAGACACTGGCAATAGAAATATGCCCCAACCCTCAACAAGTGGGATCTACAGCCAAAAAGGAAAATAGATTCTTTTAGTAAATGAACATCAAGTCACTGTTTGTGTGGCGTATTATTTATCAACTGTGACCTTGTGGAGTGTAACACTGCTGGGAGGGTTTGTACAATTACAGCAGGAGAACCATTCCTTTCCCCATAAATTTTCACTCTCGTCATTTAGCCATGGCTGGGATGACACTGCCAAATTGTGTGGTTTGCCAAGGCGGTGAGCTGTGTCCTGAGCGCTCTTCTTCAACGGTCCACCCACTGCCATTCCCATCAGTGTTAACATTCCGACTGGATTTCCCTCCCCTGCCGCCCTGACATAACTGGTTCAGCACCAGAAAACAAGGAGAGGCCAGAAAAGGCGCTTTTTCAGGGTTCAGTTCCCTGCCAAAGCCAGCAGGATCCAACCCCAACAGCGGGAAATAAACAGTTCAGTGCAGACACAGACGTGTGGAACAAACCCAGGCAGTTCTTTTAGGTAATGCTGAATGAAAGCAGATGATGATGGATTTCTGCTGAGTTTGAATCTTTTAGTATTTCCTACAGACACAAGAAAAAACTGTCAGTGACTGAAGAGAAGCAAGCCCTGGCTAGTATTTCACACCACCAGCAGTAGCAGTCCAAGTCTAAGTCTTGGCTCTGGTATTCACTTGGAGGCTGTAGGACATCCATGTTTAAATTCCGCTGGAATTTACATCATCATCATCATCAGTACACTGGGACTCAAAATGCAAGATAGAAACCAGTGGAACCACTTGGATGATTACAAGCACCCAGGAGTTTGTCAACAATAGGATTCCAGAACCCATCTCTCCAGAGTTTCCTCCTGGCTTGGTGTCCCCTAGCACCTAAAATGAGTTTTTCCTCGAGTGCTCTCCTGTCACTGTGAGACACCCAGGGATTCATGTCCCAGAGAGGGCACACTCAGTATCACAGCACCCAAACCTTCATTTAGTGCTCAGTCCTCATCCAAAAAAAACCAGGGGAGAACAGAAATTCCCAAATTCACAGAAAGTGCTCAGTTGCTAAGATCAAAACAATGTTTGGGAAGCAAATAACATACAGAACATTCAAAATCCTTGCAAGGGTTTCAAGTATCCTTACAGGCCAATCTTAACACTAATTATCAATGGAGAGTTTTCTTACTATTTTGTGGATATTAATATTTCTGTAGTGATGCAAAAAATGCCTCAATACTTCTATTTATAATTCTGTTTATAAATTATGTATTCATGCATAATACTGTATCAGTGGTGTGCTGCCATATCATATTTGGTACTAATGACTTTATAATATAATGCCAACCAGAACGAAAAATTCTTAGGATTTAAATATTTTCAGTGCATGCAAAATAAATGCTTATGTTCATTTAAGATGATGATTGCACGTAATGCATACTGAATATGTCCTATTAAAACATAATCAATGTTCTTGTTGAGTAACAATCTCAATGTTGAATCTAACATTATCCCAGAGTATGCTTGTCAGGATTTTAACAAATGTAAAATTAAAGAATGAAGTAATGTGACTATTAACAGCTCTAACAGATATAATGCTTTGATAATTATAATATCAGCATTTATTTTATATGCCAATTGCTGCTGCATAAAAAGGGCAACATACACAGAGGCTGTGCACTTAGAGCTTGAATTATAGTTTGACGAATACAAAACCCCAAACAATTTTGTAACATAAATCCTCTTTAGCTCACCAATTTCCAATTTTTTTTTTTATATCATAAAGGAAGGTGTACAGTTTAATCACTATAATAATGTACTTCTGTTATGAAGAAAATCAATACCTATTTACTACCCATGGGAGACATAGGTATGTCTGGAAGGAAAAGGAAGACTAAATTTTCTCCCTCAGCAGTAGCCATTACATAAAAAATAAAAAAATAAGAAATTGCTCTAAAGTGCTCATTACAAATAGGTTCCCTGGTCAGAGATATTTGTTTTCCATCATGAGGAAATCTGTAACTATTTTACAGATGGGATGTACAGGATCAAGACTTTCACTCTTCAAAATGCTGACGTAACTGTACGACTGGTACACGCGGTTACGTATGTTACATTTCACATGGAAATACAGGAACTGTTTCCAATAGTCTGTGTAAAACTACCAGTTTTGACTGGCACACAAATTAGGATTTAGAGTTGCCACTGAATTCCTATCATTTTGGAGAAGGCTGCCAGTCATGGTGTGGTGACAAGCTTTCCTTTGAGAAATATTAGAAAACTGCAGCGAAAAACAACTTGCTGACTGCTCAGCCCCTCCCTGAACAAACAAGTGCATCTTGGCTCTTGGATATATAATAACACCACCCAAGGGAGCTCCCTTACATAAGAATGTTATTAATAGGAATTTCTCCTTGGGCAGAGATCACCAATCCCTAGGACAGAACAGTGACTGAAGCCTGGGTTTAGTCGGAGATATTTCCCGTTGAATTATTACTGTTAGTTAGGCTCCTACCAAAAATAAGTTGAGGGAAGAGTGCAAATATTCAGTATTCTAAAGAGAAACCTCATAAAAGATATAAAGCTCTCAAGTTAGTACCCCTACACGGACTTTTAGCAGCCAAATATATTTCCCTGAGTATAATCCCTTTGAAACAGAGAGGCAGGTTGATCTGCAGCAGCTACTCACTAGATGCTCAAGGTTTGGGAAAAGAATAATTTGCCATGTCAGCTGTGCTAGAAGTATAAAGTACTATAATAATTTTTAATAGCAGTCAAGAACAAGAATCACAATGTCCCAAACAAAATACCTGCTGTCAAATATTCTTAAATCACGCTTCTCTTTTTAAAACACAAGCTATGTTTCAGCTTTCCTTCTGGACCAATGTATGTAATTTCTTTTTCTTTTTTTTTTTTTTTTTCCTCCTCAGGGAATTATGTTCCTCATAATTAAACAGTACTGCAGAAATATTTCACTCCAGTGTGAAAGCATCAATTATCATGCAACTTCTTTCGCTTATTTTAGACCATTTAATCACTCTGCTATTATTTCACACTCAGAGGTGCCAGGAATACAACAACCACACTCATCTCACCTAAACCCTCTGTCAGGAGCAGACAATAGCTGTGGGGAGTCTCTGCTCCCCCGTAATAGGCTTGATTAAAGAAAAGACAACTATATGATAGTCTATGTGCAAATATGGGCCCCGATATGTGCAAACATTCCTTTTGTGTTGCCGCATCACCAACTCTGTCATTAATGCTGGGCCCTTCCAGATCTTGTGCTGAGTTTAAAGAACACTTTTAGAGATATATATTAAAGAGTTTAAAGAACACATATAATCACCCTTGTTAGACCTCAGCTCCCCCAGGAAAAGGAGGAACATGTTATAGTTTTTCTGCCCTTCCTGCAGCCACAGGAAATCACACACAGCGTCCCATGTGCTGCATGTTCCTCATAGCAGCAATTCCCCTTTCCCAGTGCTCGCACCAGGGAGAACATGTACATTGAACTCCCAAGTATTCTCCTGGCCTGGTATTTTAACATGGTACCCTGGCATTACTTCACTCCCTTGCTGACTATACACCTGCCAGTGGTTATACTCCAGTTTTTGATGCCGGGTAGAAAACACCGCATGTTATTCACATTAATTAATTGCACTCAGATAAAAACTATTTATCCCAGAATATGCTGAGTTGCAAAGGACCCACAAGGATCATCAAGCCCAACCCTAAGTCCTGCACAGGGCCCTCCCCAAGAGTCACACCATGTGCCTGAGAGGATCCAAATGCTCCTTGAGCTCTGTCTGCCCTGGGGAGTCTGTTCAGTGCCCAGCCACTCTCTGGGGGAAGAACCTCTTCGTAATATCCAACCTCAACCTTCCCTGATACAACTTCAGGCCATTCCCTCGGGTCCTGTCACTGTTCACCACCCTGATGGACTGGGTGGCAAAGAGTTTCCCTGTTGCTTAACATTTTCCAAGGTTGCATGATGAACATTGTAAAAATGGTAGTAAACAAAAAAATTTCAAGGGCTTTTTCATTAAAATTAGAATGCGTGGTTAGAGACATTAAGAGTCTCAGTGACACAGTCACTGTTCTCCCCTGCCCTGATTAATATACTTCTAAAGAAATTAACACCACCTTGGATTCTGCCAATTTATCCATAATTATTTTTACAAAGGTCTGAACAGCGAATATAAAAAGAACTGTGTCTTAGAATAAATGTCTGCATCAGCACACCTGGCTGGATGTGGGAAGGTAAGATCCAGTTCTACTGTCTCAACAGGACATTCAACCTGGTTGTCTTGACTGCTTCATAAACCACCAAAACCTGAAAGGAGCACTCAAGATAAGAATCCCCTTCTCAATTACAGATATTTTTTCCTATAAAGTTGTTGTGGTTTTTTGTTTTTTGTTTTTTTTTTTTTTTTCAAATCACTATGTTTCTGCAACAAATGCTCATTTTGGCAAAACAATATATTTCCATAAAAACCGATCTCCTGTAACACCCAATCAGCTTTACTTGCAGTGTTAATTATATATTTCATTTTAACAGTCGTGATTTGCAATTCAAATAATCTGCAGGCCAAAAGGTATTTGCTGAAAAAAAAATGGCCAAATAATTTTCAGCCATTAACATATTAGAGTTGTACAATCTGTTTGCAGACAATTTGTGAGGAGAAAGGAGGGCAAAGTTGTTCTAATAAATTATTAGTTGCAAATTATTGAATCACTCTTAGTCCCTGCCGTAGGTAGAAATGAGTCTATTTAAATCCAAAAACATAAAAGTAGAGACAAGTTTCTCCTACACAGTAACCTAAAATGGTTTTCAGTAGAGACAGTTTTTCAAATATCTCTATAAAAATCCCTCTGCCAAAAATTCCCGAAGTATATGGAGGGTGTGAAGGTCAGATAATACGGATCAGTACAATGATGAGCCGAGGTGCTCTGCTGTAACTTAGAGACAAAAAAAATCATGAGCAACCCCAAAAGTATTCAAGCCTGAAAGGATTCTCAGGCCAACGTAAATCAGCACAGCTCCACTGACTTTGAATGGACTTCCCAGGTTTATTTACACATTTATTAAGCTTTAACCCCCCAAGTTTATAAATGAACATGCACATATGCTTTAATGCCATAACATGCTTATCCCTCTTGTAAAACTGGCAGGTTCCTTTAGGTTTGCATTTAAACCAAAGCAGAACTCGGTGCAAGAGGCTGCCCTTCCAAATCATTGTGACACCAAAAGACTTGGGAACCAACAGTCCCAAAAGACATACTTTGAAAAAAAAGTCCCCAAATTCTTCAAACCAGGAGGATGAAGGTGATACTTCCTGCCTTGTTGCAGGTGTAATCATGTAAGAATTAGGGAAATCCTGTTCATCAGTAATCACAAGAGGGTGCCTGTGCCTGTGTTTGTGCAATACAGACCCTGAAAACTAATGAGAAGTTCGAGGCTTGTAATCCCCAGGGAGGGGGATCAATCCATGCTATAAATATTTCATACAGAAGCAATAACATGCAGTTGTGCAGCACTCCCCTCTGTTTACTGGAAACAAATTGCTTTCCTAAATTGTGTGGACAGGAGCCAATGCGAGTTATCAATGATCTCATTGATAAACACACATTATACTTGCAGCCCTGAGCCAGGGGAATCCTTCCCTGAGCAAAGAAATGAAAGGCTCAGAATCAAGCATGTTTCCCATGCTTGAGTTTGCTCCTCCTTGAGTCTGATTTAAGCTGAAGAAGCCTTGAAGTGTTTCCTGCAGGCTTTGGAGGAGGATTTTGAACAGTGCTGGAGTTTGATCTTCTTAAGGCGCCAAGATGTGGGGCTGAACAAAGTAATAGGTTCATGTTGAAGGAGGATAGATTTAGATTAGGCATTAGGAAGAAATTCTTACCTGTGAAGGGTGGGGAGGCCCTGGCACAGGTTGCCCAGAGAACCTGTGGCTGCCCCATCCCTGGAAGTGTTCAAGGCCAGGTTGGACAGGGCTTGGAGCAACCTGGGCTAGTGGAAGGTGTCCCTGCCCATGGCAAGGGGTTGGAATGAGATGATCTTTAAGGTCCCTTCCAACCCAAACCATTATGTGATTCTATGATAATTTGGAGCAGTTAACCCTAATCTTACTTCCAGTATTTATCTTGTCTCACAAAACCAGGTGTGAACCAAGCAGCAAACCAACCTCATAGCCCAAACCCTGACACTACAGGCCTCTGTACTCCCAGACTGCACTTATTGACACATTTTTGAAAGAATGCATTGCAGGAAACCTAATGCTTATTATTTATGATCTTCTGCCATAAAACAATTTATCATCTCTCCAGAGCCGATTTTAGATTAATCAAGTTTATACCACCGAGACCTGCCTGGATTCCAGTGCAACAATTGCACTAATCTACCTCATCATTCTGAGACACCACAGACCCACACAAAGCTTTTCTTCACCTTTTCATCAAACAGCAAATCCCCTTGGATGTTCAGCCAAGAAAAGTTCATTTAAATGCATCCAGCTGACAACAGCAGCCCCAGGGAGATCGGCTGGCCCAGGCGCCCACACAGGGTATGTGCACACTGTTGCTTCAGCGCTGACCAGGACAGACCTTTTGAAGTGAACTTTCCCATTGTTTCCACTGACACTGAGAGTGTGGCAAGTGGAGTTCCTGCAGCTGAAATTCACCTGGAGAACGCGCCCTGAGAATCACCTAATTCTTCACAGTCCCAAAGGCTGAGACACCACAACAGCGTGGGGGTCGCAAGACAAGGGTGAACCATCCGAAAGCACATTTTGCAGAGGCTTTTCAAGTAGGTTACTCATTCTTACCCCCAAACAACGTTTCAATATCTACAATGCCTCAGCACTATTCCTGTTTCCAATTTACCCTAAAGGATGTGAACAAGGCCTTTGTTTGCCAAGGTCTGTGACTGGTCACTGGGAAACAGGTTTCCTGTGGATCTTTGTGCAGCAGCTGAAGATGAAAGTTTTCCTTGAGTTTCAACTGATAATCATCTAAACCAATATTCTCTGCCTAGGTAATAAAAGATAATAAGTTTTATGATACCTACCTAATGCCAAATCTACATATCTGTTATCAAATGAATCAAAATGAAGCTTACTGGGTTAACATCAGAAATCGCATTCTCACAAATTAGGCACACTTAGATTATATTTCCCTCCATAAACATTCTAATTCCCACAACAGAAAACAATGTTATAAAGGTCAGGATGGAAATTGTATTTCTGCTGTGTAATCTGCTTTGCAAATTTGTACCAGTGGTCAAAATGCCCAGAAAACTCAATTATTGACTTGCTATGACAACCCTATATCAGCAGGCCTGGGCAGACAGAGGTTATTTCTAAAATTAGTACCCTAATACAAAAAGCATATTCTATGATTCCAGATGTACAACCTTTGCCTGATGGTTATATGGTTATATATTAATGGAAGCACTGTCTATTATTTCAGGCATATTATCAGGAACATAATATTCTAGTTAAATAGGTGTATTAGAAGTTGGAGCTGGAGGGGAAAAAAAAAAGCCTCCGTGTCCATTTGAAGCACTTACCACTTTTAAACATGGTATTCTAATCAAAAGAGTCTTCAAATGTTACTTTTAATCACTATTATCATTTTTCCTTTAATTTTTTATGCAAATCTTATTTTAGAGTTTAGTGTTCTATTGCCAGTAATAATTCCAGGTAGCTTTTGAAATAGAGGACCCTGCTGAGAGTGTAATGAATCAGTAAATGATACCAGCTTTGCTCCTGGACAAAAACAATTCTAGTGGCTGCATTTATACTCTCATTGGGTTATACCCACAGAATATAAATTGGTCTAAGTCTAAATCATCCAAGAGAAAATGATGCAAAATGGATTTCAATTACACTATTGCTGTTTTACCAAAAAGCTTATCACACTATGGGGTGAAAAAAAATCAACACCTCCATAGGGTTTGCGTTCCGATGAAAGACGGAACAATGGAATTTTACATTTAAAATTTCTCCAGTCAATTTCATTCTTTTCTGTCTTACTCCTACGTATCTTTTTATCAGCCCCCTTTCGTGACAAAAAAAATAATTAAATGCGTTATTTCGAAGTCCTACACTTTCTGCTTTGGTTAATAAATTCGATTCCTGCTAAACTTTTGCCATCCTGCTTATTTTCTAAGGGCATCCACCAACCAAACAGCTCCCCCATCACCCCAAAGTCAGGCTTTGTCTTCTTGCAACCAAACCAAGATTTACAGGTTATTCTCACTTGCAGGCTTAGTCTGTCACTGCCTCGTGCAGATTTTGCACTGCAGTATAGTTGCTTTTTGGGAACAGTAAGATATTTGACAGAAAACATAGGACACATTTCTCCTCTCAAATAAGGAGAAATAATACTGCAGTATAAACTTGACTTCCCTGCTGTGCTCACGCTACTCAATGTCAGAAATTTCTCAAGTCCTGTTGCTCTACAAAGTGGTTTTATGTACAACTTCCCTTGAGGAGAATTCCCAAGACACACCATAAAGCAAAAGAAATTATTGCTAATCTGCAAAATTAAGAAGGAATAAAAGATAAGAGTTAATGACCGAGAGGAATCCATTACTTTGTAATAAAGAAGGACAATCTGCAACTAAGTGAAAAAACACCTACATCATGGAGAGACGGGGGGAGATGAAGATATGATGGTGTGGGTGAGCAGAGGTCAGGGAACTACAATGGAGTGAGTCCAGAAAGAAAGAGTTTTGCAAACTTGAAGTCCCGTTTCCAGGCAGTTCTTGTAGACTAAAAGCAATAAAACCAACAAAGGGGAGAATGGGTTGGGAGGCACTGGTAGTAGAAAAGAAGTGGGAGGAAAGAATACTTGAGCCCTTTGAAGAACTGGGAAGGGACATCCATGACATTATTAAAAGGACTTTTCAAAGCACTGAGCTGCGTCTGTGGATCTGAGCAGCACTTCCACATTGTGCTCCATGTGGGTATGGTGTGCTCTCGAACTGTGCATTTGGGTTGTCTCAGCCCTGCCAAACCCACACCCATCTGTTCTGGAGGGAGATGTGTGTGGTGCCCTCCTCCTCATGTATGCCCGGAGGCCTGATCCAAGGAGCACGGGTGTCTGAGGGGATCCAGGCATCCCTGTATTCCCCAGCACGGCAGTTTTGCACAGCTCATATGGCAGAAGATACACACAGAACTACAATACAGACAAATTCTGTCCGCAGTCAAAATGTTTTGATGAGCAAGTTTGCCCACAAGCAAGGCAAGAGCTTTGAACAGCATGGAAAAAAACTGGGTCAGAATCTCTTCAGCACAGCACATCTTAGACATGTGTGGGTAAATGTAACTTCCTATTGCCGTCTGACATCTCAGGAAGGTTTGCAATTGTGCCAAATAAATGACTGAGGCACCTTTTCAAATCTCTACAGACTGATACTTTCTGTGTCTGGAACATGTACCAGGGGAGTGTGGGAAATCTATTTCAGGGTGTCCTTCAACACCTGCTCGACCAACAGGACACGTGGTAGTGACCTCAACCAGATCCAGACCTAATTCCTGACATTTCTGCAGGTCAGAGACTATCTGTCATTCTGGAATGTCCTGCAACCTTTGCTGAGTCCAAGAAAATCTTATTCACACAATTGATTTATATGCCTAAATCTTCTACTGGAACCAACAAACGAGTCAGAGCTGCAGGATCAGGTCCTGGAACTACTTCAAAACATTTTTGTAAAACAGGAATCGAAGTGGGCACAGCAACTGTAGGTCTAATGGGATTTAAATATAATTAACACTGAATACTAAAAATTACAGTGTATAATCATAATGACAATTCAAGCTTAACACACCCAGCACAGTAATGAAAGTATTAAAAGTAATGCACTTTCTCACTCTCAATGGAAGTGTTTGAAACTATGTTTCAATACAAATCCACTATTTGAACTGAGATTAACAAATATTAGTCTTATTATAAACTTTAGTGTTATTTGCATAAACTTTATTGAGAGAGGGAGAAAAGGAGCAAGGAAATTTCAATTTCACAAGAAAACTGTAAAATTGAATTTTTTTAGAGGCCTATCTAGGTCACTTCAAGTTAAACAGATTTGTAGAGGTAGAAAACGCTGAGTTAACATTACAACAAACAGAACCAATTGGAAGGGAAGCTACAAGTGAAACAATTAGCTTAATAAACAGATGGAGAAGACACTTCTAAAATTACTGCCTTTGTCAAATGTTCAGCATCTTAAGCCTGGTAAGATTCTGCTTATCAAAGCAGGAATGCAATTACTGGTGAAAAAGTTAAATAAAGTTCATATTAGATGTGTGTTAACATTACAAAGCAGAACTGTGGAACACAAATGAAAGTAAAGCAGAATAAAAAAAATCAGCATCTAGGTTTCTCTCTCTGGGAATTCAAAGGCTGGCAACAGATAATCAAGGAAGAATTCAGTTATCTTCCAGTATTCCCCCTCTCCCCGAGCATTGCCTGCTCTGTATCTATCCTTGTTTCAAAAAGGTTTCAAAGGCACTGAATGAGCAACTCACACATTCAGCTGTGCTTCCTGTCAGGAGGGATGTCACGATGGGAGACTAAACTGAGCAAGGTTATCTCTCCCTGGGAGTGAGCCTGTCTGCAGCTTTCCAGGCTCCACGAGGAAATGCCGAGCAAAATGCACAGTTCTCAGCTAATGATGATTTATGCAACATGCTAAAAACTGCCTGGGAGGTCTGAACATGCCCTGGAGCAGAGTGTGTCCCAGGGTGGATGTGCTCCGCTTCCTCGGGACTCAGAAATGCAATGCACTCAGCTATTAAGACCAAGAAACAGAAAATGTTTCCTTAATAAACAGTTAAGTTGGCAGAGCCTCAGGATGGGGACCATGAGAATTGTGCCACAGGAACTCGGCTGCCTGAAGATTGTTCCAGCTGAGTCTGGGTATGGTGCAAGTGGAGCTTTGCCTGGAAAAGTTGTTTATTTGCCTAAAAATGTGGAGGGGTTGTGTGAAGCAGGACCTACAAAAGACTGTCAGAGTCTGACACTCCACTGATTTCCCCGGACCTAAGATTTAGTCTCATTTATAGGACAGAGTAGGTAAAATGGATTTATAAAATCCATGGAATTTATCACAAACATCCTTTTTTTTTTTTTTTTCAATGATTCTGATTCCAGGTGGTGAAAACCAGCACCNAAATCCATGGAATTTATCAAACACATCCTTTTTTTTTTTTTTTCAATGATTCTGATTCCAGGTGGTGAAAACCAGCACCAAACAGCACCCAGTTTAGCAGGCATTCAGATAATTCATAGACCACTGAACCGTTCCCCCACAGAGATAATAACGAACACCTCATTATTTGGGCCATACTGCATAATTCACAAGAGAAATTGTCCCTCATGATACACTGAGGAAAGGAGCATTTTAAAGGAAAATGCCACAGCACAAAGAAAGGAAAATATACGGTTTTTAAAGTGCTTCCAAATAATAGTAAATTCCAAAGAATTTTTTTGTGAGTCCTAGAAGAATGAAGGGTTATGTCGAGTTTAATCAATATTTTTGAGGTATGGGTCCATAGAATCTAAACATTTCAACCAGAATTCTATACAACTGAGACATTCCTCCGTCAATATTGAAACTAGACAGTTGATCATTCTGTTAGATGGAACATGACTTCTCCCTTAAAGTTTACTTACAGATGCCCTGTTTACCAAAGGTCAACACACTTGGCCCTGACAGCACCTCTGGAAGTTCACACGCTGCTCTCCCGGGCACTCATTTCCTCATGCAGACAAGTTACCAGGAAATGTAATTTGCTCATGACTATAAAATGAGATATCTTGATAGCAGGCTAAAAAGGAGCAGGAGAAAGACTACAAAGAAATCCACCCTCACGGGGAACTGAACTGTACTTCAGTGACTCCCATGAAAGCAGCTGGATGGGTTCATGTCAATGAACATCTTTAGGAAATAACAGCATACCTTAAATAGTTTTAAAAAGAGTAAGGTTTCATTCTCACAAGTGCCTTTTTTTAGTAAGATTTCTTCACCCAAGCCTTGCACTGCAGCAAGGATTCAGCTATTAAAGGACGTACTATTAAAATCTGACAGAGCAATGTGCTCCCGTGCAAGTCATCTATTTAGTGTGCAGAGTGACAACCAGAAGTAATGAAATGTGCCTTTACATGATGAACCTGATGTCTACCACAAACACCCATTAACTGGATACAGCACCACCCCACAGACAGGTTAATTGATGCAATGATAAATGGCATGACTTGAGGTCATGCTGAAAATCACTTGGAGACTTAGAAGTAGATTGGGAGGGTTCCAGTTGCCAGTCTGTAACTCTAACCACTTCCTCTCTTTTAGTCATAAATGAAAAGATTAAGACTGCCTTCCTAATTTTATAATGACTTGCACAATTTCCTTGATGGCTGACGTACGCGTAACTCAACTTCCTCCCTTGCCAGTCTGCCTGTCTGGCTGAAAATCCACAGCCTGGAAATTCGTGTTCCCCACAAACACAACATTATGGTAAAAGAAAACAGCAGGTGTCCCCCTTGTTTCTGCTGGTCGTGGTTTTCTGCGTTTCAGTGGTTTTCTTGTTTGAATATTTTAATCTTTACTGAGTGTTTCAGTAAAATCAAAAGTTTAATTACCTTAGGAGGCAGCAGGGATGTCAGGGTTTCACGCAGGTCAGCTGCTGACTGCTTGTTACTGAGTGACTCTAATTGGAACATTTGCCTCAGAATTTTAAAGGCAATAAGCTTTGGGGATATTTGCATAGCTAGTTTGGTTTGGGTATATCCTTGCTTATTAGATCTAAGGAAACAACATACACATGCTTATTTTCCTGAGACTGACTTTAAATCCTCTAAGCCTCTAGGAAGTAGATTGTTTCTACCATTTAATTGCTATTTTTTATTTGATGCAAAAGAGTTCTCTGATGATCATACAAAGGTTGATGCATAAGTGTTCAGGTGGATGGAATATTTTTTTGTTTGGTCTTTACCTGGAGGATAATACCTGAGCTTCACTGTAATTGGGTTGGAAAAAAAATTAAAAAAGAAAATTGAAATTCTTAAGCCACTTGCCCTAAATTTCTCAATGGCCAAGTGACACACAACTATTCCCTGAAGAAATAATAAAAATATTCTAATATTGAAGAGATCATCACACTCAAAAAATACTCTGTGTGTGTCAACCTTTGAAGGCCTGAGGAAAGATCTCTGTTATTCCTGCTATTGTAAGCTCTTGTGTACCTTCCAATTCTTTATATAGAAAGCTTAATGACCATGGATTATTTGCCTCATTGGTTATGGTGCTAGGAAATAAAACAATGGAAAATATTCATTATAATGCTCTCTTGTATTGAACTTCCACTTGGCTGAAGTATTAAAACAGGCTGCAAGGAAAATTAAACCTTAGGAAAAAATGGCAGGTTTATTTATGAATGTGAAAGACAAACTAAAGACTCCATTCCTCTTGGTTTGCAGTGGTTGTGCTGTAAGCACTGTTCACTATGGGTTACTCCATCTATCCAACAGGTTTTTGTTCACTTCCATTACTAGGTGGCAGCCTAAGAGCAGAAACTGGGGGCATGTGGGAGGTGAGATGACCAGAAACAACAAAAAAAACACCCCACTAAATTACTGGAAAATAATAAAATAAAACTCCTAGCCAGTATTTCAAGAACAATCATTTGTCTTCTCAAATTTGAAGGTATTGGTAATTAGAAAATTTAATTACATTGACTAAACAGTCATCTCAGAAAAAAGATATTAATGGAACAAAAGTTTTGCCTTAGGCCTATTGTGCTGAAAATTTACATTTCTTCATCAGTTAGCAGAGATTAAGGCAACATAAGGGCAAAATTAATGGCAGGTCTTGATTTGGAGACACTAGAAACAGTGTCTCTGATGGATTTCTCCCTGTGGTATTCACAGGATCCTCAGAGAGCTGATGGGATCGTGTGAGGGCAAGGACAGCTCCGGGCTGGGCTGTAGATACCAACCACAGCCTGAGGGAAAGCAAAAACTTGCACTAGAGCTGAGGAGGAGCCAACCCTCCTGTCCCCATCTCCAGGAGCTGCTGCTCCATCAGGAAGCAGCTCCGGTGACACCAACAGATCCAAGAACCAGAGCACTCTCTGGGAGGACAAGAGCAGGCACTTGGCAGCAAGTTGTTTATACCCATGTCAAGAACTTGGATTTATTTGTGACAACGGTGGAAAAGGAACTCTTTAAAAACTAGTCCACTGTGGTTGCAAACATGGACATTTGCTCTATTCCCTCGTTCAGTCTTTCTGTGTTAGTGGAGGTTTTCTTTTGTCACTGAAACTGGGTAGATTAGGAAATAAAGCCAAGGCTAAATGCCCAATATAGGAAACTAAGACACATCATTTTTGAGAAAGTCCTGCAATATATTTTGACAAAAACAATATGAAGATATCGTTTTAATTAATACAGAAATATTCATTTGGGATATTGTTTCACTGTGACTGAAAATCACAGATTTGTCAGTTTGCCGTATGGAATCAATAGTGTCAGTCAGGCACAATGATCCCTAAACCCCTTAAATTATGCTTAGCTGAAGAGTTAAATACAGGCTTTTAATGAATGCATGTGAAAACTTTGCAATAGGTACAGCTGGATATTGACAATTTATTAGCTGAATAATCACCAATTACTTTTTTGACATGCTAATGGCCAGTGCTTTCTGCTGTCAATGGGATGTGGCTGTAATTCCAAATAGTGCTGTAGGTCAACGCTGAGCTGAATCCACATCACTCAGTAAAACTGATAAATAACTCCATTTAAACTGGAATACCTTAAGCCCTGGTTAGTACATTTGATGACTGTCTCATTAATAATACAGCAAAAACGCTTCGGGGATTTATGGTGGCCAGAACTGATGATTACATTCTTTTTTAGATTTAAGGGTGGCATGAAAGGGCCATCTCAGATCCAGGGAGGGCGATAGGGATTTAGTCCTGCTTGCTTCTTCCTGAAGATAAGGTTAGTTCTTTCCCAGCACTTTTACATTTCATCTTTAAAGGGAATTAATATTTTTTAAAGGCCAAGCTTGTGGTTTCATTTTTCACTTTGACAGCTTCTGAAATGCAGATGGATTTTGTATCATATAGAATATTTCTCTTGTTTTAGTTTAGTTGTCTTTTGTTCTGGTGCCATAGAACAAAGCACTGACTTTTCAAATGACCCTGTAAAAACGCAAGATCACAAAACAAAGCTGTTCCTGTCCAGCTGGGATAACACCTTCTCATCTTGGGGAAGCTGCTTTTTGTTCTTGTTTTCCTTCCTTTCCAGCAGTTTCTTTTTAATCTGTCCTGGCAAGAGGCTTGACAACAAAGGATCTTCTTGAAAAATCCCTGATCAGATTTATAATAGTGAAAATTCTTAGCACTGAAGTTCAAAAGTGAAATGACAACAAGCTGCTTTCACTTTTTGTCAACAGGTAATCGTTTTTGAGGGTTTTGCTGTGCTAAAAGGAAACACCAAACACTGAGATTTAAGTAATTACAACAGGTAAATACGGATTCCAATAGATGAACCCATGATATAAGACAGGGTACTCAGTTTTTGGTGGGTATCACCTCACAGGTGACAAGTGTCCTTAGGCCAGACAAGCTGGAAAACACTGCCTAGATAATTCCTTTGATAATTTGAGGAGAATATTGGTTTATATGCCACGAAAAAAAGATACCTTGATTCCATTTTGTGAAAGAACACGCAGTTTTAAAAACATTTTTGCCTCCCAGCTGCCTGGGTGCACCTTGTGTGCCATGGGGAAGCTTTAAGACTTGATGAAAACACAACCCTGTTGAGGTATTGCACTTCCACTTGTTTTTCTAGACCTGCAGGTAAAGGCTCTGCTTCCCAAAGGATGAAAAAATTGTTTATAAGAAAGTTGCCTCTATAATGCATGCAAAAGAGCAATGGAGGTTTCAGTCAGGTTTATCTAATACATATATTAAAACATTAGCATGAGTGTGCTGACTGTGCAGAAGATATAATTTCTTGGTCTAGAAACTTGCTCTAAGTAATATAATTTTGATTTTGAATCAGCTATTAAATACGTGGTTTAGTAAACAGTAATTAAGATTTCATTTTTATTAATGCTGTAAATATTAATCCATCCCAGGCTCATTTGTTTCCTATCATTCTAACAAAGCATGCATTGCTTCCCTTCTAAAACATTTCCGTGTAGCATTTCCTCCAAGAGGGACTGGGAAAGGTCCCTGTTTGTATCCAACAGTTCTCCTTGTGATTTATTTTTGAGAAACTAACACCATATGGGCTCTCACAGCATCCACTCTAATGGGCTTGGGCACCAGCTTATTTTTCTGTGCTGTTTTGTAGACACGGAGGACATGAGGTGAATGTAAAACCTGCCTGGAAGGTATCAAAGTGATGGAGTATTAGTCAGTAGAAGAGAAAACTTCTCCAACTGATGATTGACTCGGGATGCGTTTTCCTGCAGACATTTTACATTGTGTAATGAAGCCATAATGTGAGCATACATTATTCTGTGTCTTCATTAGGAATTTAAACAAGCTGGAACAGCTCAGAGTACAGACCACAATGTGCACAGCAGAGCTCAGCGGGTGATTTATTATCATCTTAAATAGAAGCAGAATTGGACTTGACACTGCAAACTTTGATTCACCTGCATCAAGACAACTGTATGTCACTAATTCCAACATTAAGTAGCACTCAGAATACAAACTGGTATTGGAACAGTATTTTCCAACTGTTTCAAACTATTCTAAAACAACAGGCAAGTCATGATAAGATAGAAATTACTTAAAGAATTCAAAAAATTTCAGGCCAATATCTGATGCATCCTTTGCAAAGTCATTCAGTCACATTATACAGCTAAAAGGCGAAAATTTTATATTGCCTGATTAAACAGGACACACAAATCAGTGGGTGCAAGATGCAACACTGAAAAATTTATGTAACAGCAGGAGAAAAATGAAGCACAAAGTATTTAAATGTTTCCCCAGGTCACAGAACACATTTGTGTCAGCAAATGGTTCTAGAATCCTCACTCCCAGGACAAAGCTGTAATTGCAAATATGTGCATCTTGGAGCAGCTTCTGATTCCTAATATAAGGCAGCTTTTTATTTAGCAAAGACATTCAGTCCTTCACCCTGCTCTACACTGAGAATAAACTGAGGCTCAGACATGGGCAGCCCGGGTTTAAATCTGGGAATAGGAGGATGAGGAGGAAAAGAGTTTTTAAGGAATTGTCATATATTTACTCCAGTGAACAAACAGCTCAAATACTAACTTGAAACCTCAAATAAAAAGGAAGAAACTTCTGTTTCAGCAATGGGCACCTTTTGAACTGCTGCTGAACGTTGTGCTTGGAAATATAGAAATACAATGCGGGTAACACAGGCAGGATTCAGCAAGATGCACAGATGTCAAGGTTGAAAATCTCCTGATACGTGTCTGAAACTTCACAACATTGACACAGGAAAGTAAATAAATCAAAGAGGATTGAACAGGATTGCCTCACTCGTGTGCTCACCTGCACATACCTGGGCAGATGCGGTCACTGCCATCAAAGTGCAGTAAAGACTTTTTTGGATTTCCTTTTTATTCCTCCTTCAGGAGCCCCTGTGTGATGAGGGACTATCTGGCTTAGATTAGTAAGTCTTTCTGACAAGTGATCTCATATCTTGGCACTGGCAGTAAATGAACAGGCAGTTCCTGAAACATGAACAATTTTTGAGGCTGGAGCTGATTGAAAAGTCTGTCTATGCTGACTCCTATGACAGCCCAGATGATGTCCCCCAGTTCATGCAAAGCTGAGTGCCTTGGATTACATCTGATTTTAAAATTCTTATGCTTTGATTCTGCCAACCATCACTAAATAACGAGGAACAGGTACCCTGTTTTCATAGAATCCAGAGAATGGTTTGGGTTGGAAGGGATCTTAAAGATCGTCTCGTTCCAACACCTTCCACTAGACCAGGTTGCTCCAAGGCTCATCCAACCCAGTCTTGAACATTTCCACAACTTTTCTGGGCGTCGGGGAAGTTTTTCTTCCCTTCCTCTTGGGAGGAAAAAAAATTCCTGACTTTCGTAGAAACATGGGATTAAGAGTTAAATAGGTTCACAAAATATACTGAAATATAACTGAAAATATCAAACTTAAGTCCTTCATGTTTTTAAAAATTTGCTTTCATATGTGTCTGAATTTCAAAACACTGCTACCTCATCTCACCGATCTCCTTCCCCTATTCTATTTCCTTCTACCTGAACTCAGTAATATCCGTCACTGATTCCTCTTATAACAAATTCCTCTCATTTACTCTCTTTTACTTTTTTTTTTTCTTACTTTTTAAAAAGGCATAATAACAATAATGGCCACTGAGAGACCAAACCCAAGGATAATGGAAATCCAGTCACTGGCAGCACAAACTGCAGTCAATTACTGACCTAATGATGCAAGGCTGTTTAAATATGATAAAGCTCTTGTTAGGACTTAAAGTTAAGACTAAATAAATATAAAGGCTGCCTCATTTAGGTCAGTTGGTCTATCATTTCATTTATGTGAGAAATTAATTAAATATTTTATGGTCTGTGCGGTCAGGAATGCCTTAATGTTATACATAACCATGCCCTCCTCATTCTGCAAAAACAAGTCTTAAGCCTGCACTCATCACATTAGTGCATACTTATCATTAACTTTCAGGGGCCAAAGAATAAATTCAATTTCAATAACATCTGACTCTACAGCCAACCAGAAAGATGAATTTATGTGCCACCTCAGTTACAAACACTTTGCAGAAGAACTGGACATCAAACTACCACTGCACTTCTTGGGCTTACACAGCCTTCAAGGCACAACCCGACACTGATTGTTGATCCTGGGCTGCCTATTGCTCCTGCCTGTGCCTCTGCTATTTTTGGAAAGGACTGCTTTTCTGCTCTAAGAGCTGCCAATGAGTCTGATCCACCCAAACACCCCGAGGCACATCTAACAACAAGGAGCCCTGCACAAAAAGTGATCCCAGAGGGTGCTGTTATGCAGCAAAGGGCAGCGGAGGAAATCATGTTGGCTGGTGTCCTGTAAGGACATGGGCTGCTCACACAGCCCTGTTGGACCTCATCAACCCTGCCTATCAGCACAGCTAATTAGTGGCAGCTCACCAGTATGCCGAGGTAGCTACTCTGATTCCAGTCGCAGCACTAACTTCGAGCTAGTTCTAACTCAAAGCTGCATGATGCTCCAGCTGGACCTCCACTGCTCTGTGCTCCTCCTCAGACTGCTTTTTGTCTAGAATATAATTGTCAGCTCACAGAAATTCAACTCTTTTTTTTATTTTTTTTTCCTCTGTCTTGCCCTTCTAAATATATTTGAGTCATGACGCTTCACAAAAGGCAAGTGAACAAGTTCATTTTAGATGGACAAAAACAAACTCAAGAAAAATGAAAGCAGTGCTAAAAGCTTCTTGACTCCCACATAAAACCACAGGCTGGAAGTTCATCTCCTGAGTCTATTGGATAATGCAATCTTATCTCAGGCTGTCCTGACTTACTAAACTTGTCAGCAGAAGTCAACTTCAGGTTACTACTTCAGATCATTTATCCAACACAATTCCCACTCGGCCGCTGCTCCTGCTCTGTACCTGTGGCTCAGTTAGGAGGAGCCACTTACCATTACTGGGGTCTCAGTGGCTCTCAACACCAGTTGCACTGGGCAGTGTCTGGTGTCAGGGACAGTCAGTCACTACCTTACTACCTTATGGATTCAGAATTTCGTATTGGTAAAAGTCATCTGCTGCAATATACTGCAAAAAATAAAACCCTGCTTGACCCCAAAAATGGGAAAATGGGTGGAAAAATGGGGAGTCAGCTGATATTTGTCCACTCTACCAGCATTTACCATGGTCAGATTAGCTTCCATTCTTGACTATATGTTTCTCATCCCTTTGCTACTTAAATGGGTTTCTGTGTGTGTGTGTCTAAATCCCTTGAATATAAAGTATGGATGGAAAAATTCGTTGCCACAAGGATAAGACTGACTGAATGCTCAGATGCACCCATGGCATGCAGAACTTGTGAGAAATTATAACACCTCCAGAGAGAGAAGAGTGGTCAAAGGAAGAAGTGCCTTTTCTCCCTTTCTGGTTTCTCCTCCTATTAGTTGAAAGAAGTTATTAAGAATAAAACCTAATCCTTTGTTTTCTAAGAGTTTTCTTTTAAGAACAAGGATCACGACTAAGCGCAAATAGGGGCTCTCTTAAAAAAATGTGTAACGAAGACAAGAACAAAAAGATAAAGCAGACATTACAAGGGAGTTTGAGCACTTGGGCAAAGACACCCAAGAGATCTCACTATTGCCAAAAGCACAAGACAAACTGTGCAGTTTAGCTGCTCTATTTCTGTGCTCATGAGCAGCTGTTCTGCAACATCGTCACCAACATCTCTGTAAGGACAAACTTACCCAGTGCTACAAGGTACTGACTTGCTAACTTACAACATTCTGTGAGGCTGAAGGCAATTACAGGTAAATTATTTTGGTGCAGAACAAGCCAAGTCTGAAGCTTGCCATGCAGAAAACTGTGTGCATGGGAGATCACAGGGGGGACCAAGACTCAAAACTAGTGCATTAACTTACTGAACTTCCTATCACTTCCTCTGATGTCCCTCTCTATTTAAATGATTTTTTATTGAATTGCTCAGCAGTGCCTCCCCATTACAGTCTGAATATGTATAGACACAGCAGGTGGTTTAAAAATAGCTGCAAGAGTCTTGGAAAAAAAAACCAAAAAAACCAAAAAACAAAAACGTGGAATGTGTTAGGTTGTTTAGGGAGAATTTTAATGACACCTACAGCAATTTACAGTTGACAAATTTTTATGTTTCCGCGGCGCAGATACCCAAAATGAATTATCTTGTTCATCACTGGGAAAAGGGCAGTAATGAAACATGCTAATTTGGGAAGCAAAATTAAATTCCAGTCAAGGCAGTATTCAAAGTGGTACCATCTGAATTACATTTGTTACACCTTGGACTAATATTCTCTAACATTAAAGGCAAAAAGGTAGCACAGATCCCTCCAAAGAGGTTTAAGTAAGCTCTGCACAGGGCTGGTGCTGCAAAAGGGTGGATGCAGGTTTCAGGTTGCCTGAATTACATCTCAGGAGGCTTTGCAAATTACACTAAAGGAATTTTCTCCATGGGACATCAAGGAATAAGCTGTGTCACCAAATAAAAAGCTGCATGTTCCCCAAACTAGATCCTCTACTTAAAGTGGATCACTTCAAATATAGAGAGAGAGAGAGAGAGAGAGAGAGAGAGAGAGAGAGCAATAATAGTGACTTCTTCCTGAAATACATTTTAGGGCATAAATACTGATACAAAAAAAAAGAAAAGAAACAAAAGCAATATAAATAAAATTTTTAAAAAGCACCCAAGCAGTCTTTAAAAATAATGTCTATTCTACAGTAGTATTAATGCTGTTTTGGAAGATTTCTGTGTGTGCTTCTGATGTTGCCATTTGCTATCAGTAATTTATAAAGTACGATTTTACTTCTAAGGTCTTTAATTGGAACTCCCAGGTTTAATTCCAGGGAATCGTAGTATTAAACCATCTTGTGAGAAGGTGACGTGTCCCTCCATGGAGACACTAATATTGCTTTGGATCTGCAGTCCCTCCCGTGGCCACCCACCATCATTTCTAATTATCGCTTCAAATCATACCGAGCACATCCCCTGCCATGCACAGAAGGCAGGTGGGTGAGTGGAAATCTATTATAAAAACAGGCCTCCGGGGAATGAGAATTACGCTCAGCTATTTTTCTTGCTTTTCAAAAAGTAGTGTCGTTAGTCACAGCCCCTCTTCTTTTAAGAACGACTTCAAAGCTTTAGGGGCATCCCTATGACGTGAGGAACAACCAGCCAGCAAGAGGTGGTTGCTACAACACAGAAATAAGAAAGTAGGTGTTTCAAAGTAGTAAAAAAAGTAGAAAAACACCAATTAGTACAGGATGATATACATGATAAAATGTCTCCAGGACAGCACAGTTGTGTATCTATAAACTAATCCTGAAAAGATATTGAGAGTATAATGGCTCACATGGCACCTTCTGAGTCTGAAGCGAGGATCTTGGTGTCTTAAGGACAGACCAGAATTCACTGTTCGGCACAAGATTGAACACATCAGGAAATGCAAGGTAACCCTAGTCAAGAAACAAGCAAAATTTCTTCTGTATCAGGGTATACTACTGTCCATTATGATCCAGTTTATTTACTCTCATTTAGTACAGACAGCAAGTTCTTTCTACTCTGCTGCCCCTGGCCACTTAATAAGGGAAGGTTTTCCAACACCCTCTTCAGCCTCCCCTACAATCTGGTCTTCCAGAATGCTACAACTATTGTCCTCTATGCTGAGAAAGTCCAGGGTTTCACCTGTAGCTGCATTTACCAGTGGCTTTTCCTTTGTATTTATCACAATTTCTTGAAGGATTAAGAAGCTTTTCTCTCATATTCATACAAGTATGTGATACGTTGGAGTCCGAGCCAAGCTCCCTGCAGTAGGGTGTCTGCAAAGCTTTCTCGGTGCAATAATAGTGAACAGCCCACAGAACAGAGATGGATTAAATCTTACATTGCTCTTATTTAATTTATTATTTTTCTATATAAAAGCCTCATCACAGAAGTGCCAGACTGCCTTTTTTGTTGTTGTTGTTGCCTGAAATGCTATAGTAGTGCAATAAAGAAAAGCTGCATGGATCTTTTATGTAACCAAAGCTATTCCCCCACACCACCAAAAAGGGTAAGACACCCATTTCTCAGTAAAGACATGTCTCAGTTCTTTCTACACGATAACAGTAACAGCACAGGTCTGTAGGATGCTCTATCTTCACCAGACAGTTATGAAACCAGGCTTTTAATGTAAAAGTTTTACATTAAAGAGAAAAAGGAGGCAAATAGTGAGCAGGAAAAAGAAGAAAAAATATGACATTCTACTTTTTATGGGTCAGGGATAGGGAGATGATAAGGAACTAAGGCTATTTCTTTGAAAATCCTAGTCCCAGTTCCTCCGCTTGCTTTTAAGGATAGGATTAAAATACCAAAACCTTCTGGGTGGGAAGCCAAAAAAATAAAAGTGTGCCATTTCAAAGGGAGATTCCGCTGGACCTAAAGGGGAAAATCATCAAACAAAATACAGGGATCTAATCTGGAAAGCAAAGTGAATCCATCACAATAAATTTGGATAGGGGATGGCTAAGGTTCAGAGAAGCAGGTCCTCTTTGCACCCTGTCTTTACCCAAGGGTGGGACAGTTCCCAGGTCAGCCAGGCATCGAGGCAAAGACAAAATCCTCAGTCTCTGGACTGTATCACCTCAGATTACAAACTGTAGTAGCTTGGGTGAGGCTTGGGGTGTGTGGCGGGGGGTAGTTAAAAACTTTCCATTTTCCTAAAGTGAAAATTCATCTTTGGTGGGTGAAATGGATTTATAAAAAGCTTTGGGGGGAAAAAAAAGAGGCTCTCTCTCAGAGCACTGTGCACTCTTGGTGGGGATCAATTTTGCTCTCCCCCCAGCAGCTTTCACTGCCTTCTCAGTCTGTAACAGACTCACACAGACCTCCTAGGAATTCTCTTTTTCTCCATAATGATTCAGGCTTGGCTGGTGATCTGCTCCCTGCTCTTTTTGTGTGTGTCCTGTTGCTCCCTGCATGAGAGGCTCTCAGCTTGCTGTCTTCCCCTCATGCCTGCACTCCTGATAGCTCTGTTCCCAAATTAACACACTGGGTCACTCTCCCCAGAGGAAGAAAAACCCTCCTGTCACTGCTCTCCCCTGGATCACAACAGACAGGAAACAAGACGAGGCAATCCCTTTCAGCTGCCAGCCCACTGTGCTAACAAACCATGCTGCTCCCACCCAGGAATAAGCAAATACAGCAGAAATACCTCCTGTCCCAAGGGGTTGCTACAAAGAACCTTAAGATACTGGAACAAGGAACTAAGAACAAGAGAAGAGAGAAAATAGTCACCGTCAGAGTGAAAAGCAAAGTGTGTTACAGCTGATCAGCAGTCGTGAAGCCACCAGTGACCTTTCTGAATTCTTTTCCAATACAATCCAATGTGCTGATCACGTTGATTTTTGAACATGTGATGGCAAGAAATAAGTATTCCATTCATTCCATGAAATGTTTTCCCATTTTTTACTTGGCCTCCAACACAAGACACAACATTGGCTCTCATTTATAAACAGTTAGAAAGAGCCTCAGGTTGGGCCAGGGGAGGTTTGGTTTGGATATTTGGAAGAATTTCTTCACTGAAAAGGTCATGAAGCAATGGAACAGGCTGACCAGGGAAGTGTCCTGGAAGTGTTTAAGAAATATGTAGATGTGACACTTGAGGGCATGGTTTAGTGGTGGGCTTGGCAGTGCTGGGTTAGTGGTTGGACTCAATGAGATTGGAGGTCTTTTCTAAAATTAACAATTCTGTGAGTATTAAACAAACTTTTAAACCAAAAACATAGATCTTTGAGGACCATCATTTCTAATTGGAAAGCACTGGTTTCAATGAAATACATATCAAGGAAAAAATTTCACCACCAATGTGGCCTCATTAAAAACAGACTCTCATTAAAAAATAGACTGAGGTTCAAGACTTTATACAGAAAGCACAGAGCGAGATTTCCAGGTGAATATTTTCACCATGTCACTGTTGCCTTTCATTTTTTAACAGTCTGTACTTCAGCCTTGTGCTGATTCAGATAATGGTTGAAAACTAAACAGGATAGGAAAGGTGGTCTCTCTCCTAAGCTAATGGAACTCCTCTTAAAATCTCTAAGCTAAAAATTCTTTCTTCTCCAATTAAACTTCTGCCTTTAAAGCTTCCAAATAAGGTTCAAAAGCTGAAAAGCTGTCATAGGAACCCCTGCATTCTGATGAGGTTCTTTAACTCTCACACCCAGTAACACATAAAGAGTCCAACATAAATCACACATTAAGTCACTGTACTGCCAGATGGAACCCATTTGTATCGTGCTTGGGAGACAAGGACCTTCATCTCATTTGAGCATTGCTTCTTATTAGTTACAGGTCATTCAGTCACAAGATGTTTCTAACACCTAACACAAACCAATTATGACAGCACATTCTGTGCAAGGATGAAAGTGTTACAGTCTCTCTGAGTGGCAGGCACTGCTAAAGGGGCTCTGATTAATATGCAATTCAGCCGGATTTGATTTGTGCAAAGCAGAGCAGCCCCTGCTCCGGCGCTGAAAGCGGGATGCAGAATCTCCTGAACTGTCCTTAGTTCTGAAAGCAACAGAAGTGTGCAAGGCTCCTGAAAGGGAGAACGCAGACGGACTCTATTCCGTTTGATGTGCTGTCTTATGTCTGTTTTTACTGCATTTAAAAATTCCATTTCATTATGTTCATAAAAGCTGAATCCACCACGCTGCCGACTCTAACAGCTGTGTTGCATATAGATATTGATACCCACAGGCAAAACCCTTTTATGGGACATCTCCTGGGATCAGATAGAGAAGCTCCAAATGTTTCAACTGAGCCATAGCTGGGATGACAAATAAATATTTGAGACGTACAGACATGTACTCAGACTTCTCACTTTTGATTTCTAAATAAAGTCTATAAAATATGTAGCTATGCCTGGAATCAAATGCCTTGTACCACACACACTGAAAGTTATTACCTGCCTTTTGCTGCAATACTATCATCCATTTAAGCAGACAATTTAACCTAGGATTGTATCAGTGATGAAGAAGACTAGGTTTAATATTTACTACCCCTCCTGACCCACATCTAAGGCAACCACAACTGTTGATGTCTGCTGCACAAGGGATTATCTGTGTGGGATTCCAAACCAAGCTAAGGCAGAAGCTGCCTAAAATTGCACAAAAAGCTTTCTCTTGTGGGTTTTCAAGCCAAATTTTCTCTTTATGAAAGCTGGCTTTCAAAATGGTGGCCTCACTTGTGCAGGTTTTCCTGTCAGAATAAATGGAAAATATACTCCAAAACATTGAGCTCTTCATTGCAGGTGACTTACTGCATTGCCTAAGTACAAAGCTGCAAAAGTCTAAAATTATGTAAGAAGTCATGAATTTCTTTCCCTATTAATCACAAGAGAAAATGAACACTCATAGGATGTAATTTGGAAAACTGTGTAGTTGTGTTCAGTTTTACCTGTGGTATTTGTCTTCTATTTTAATAGTGATTCGAGTAAATTTTATTAATTTAAATTTCCTAGCTGATTTTGGCCTAGACTTTCAATACGCTTCATCCTTCTTATCCCTCACTTATAAAACTGGTGTAACATGGATTATTTTTCCTCTCAGACATACTGGAAGGTGTCCTCGCCCCGGGGCAATCACCTGGGAAATCCTGAATGAGAGGGGCCACAAACAGCAGAATAATTTGGAAGCAGCCACCATTGTTGAAAGGCAGTTGTGATTTCAGCTCAGCTGCTCTTTTTGTCCTTTGCTGTTAGTTTTTGTGGTTGTTTCTTTCCTAATGGATTGCTGCAGCAAAGGACTAGAAATGAGTAATAAGAGTAATTTGCTGCTTCCATTGCAAGACAATACAAGTTATATTTTTGGTGTCTGACAGGGAGCAAGTGCAGGGAGGGCACAGCCATAAGCGAATCCGAGGGAAGGTTAAAGGGAAATGCCAAGCCTGCAAGGAGCTCTCTTACTCAAACACAGACAGGCAGCAAAGTTCAAAGCCTTGGGAGGGGGAGGGCAGGGGAAAACGTGACTCCAGGCTGTGCAATTCCGGGGCAGGGGCATCAAGGAGGTCATGGCTGGAGCAGGGGGGAGAATGTTGCTACATACAAGGCTTACAAAGTTGGGTAAAAGTCTGCAGAGAGGGCCTGAACAGGGACTATTCCAAACTAAGGGCTGTTGCAGAGTGCTGGAAGTTGATAACAGTGTCACTGTCCTCCTCACCATAATCAAAATATAAGATTTTCTTTCTCAATCAGATCCCATAGTTTTCAACACGCATTTTTAACCAGGTAAATTTAGGCTGCCTGTCAACTATCACAGCCCCATCAGTTCAATTACCCCTGGGGACAAACTGCCTGACCGGTGTCGCTGGGTGAGCCAGAGACACTCAGAGAGCACAAACCCCACCAGGACAGCACGGGATGGACACTGCCCTGAATGCCAACATGGTACAGCTGACACCAGCAGAGGCTTTTGGGGGGGAAGAACCACCTGGGTTGGGAATGTAACTGAGATTTCACACCAGAAATCATGTCTGAATGCAGCATTTTTGTAGCATTGTCATCCTCCACCATCCAGAGTTTATACTGCTGTGGGTTCCCTGCTCAGAGATCGTTGGTTTTGTTTTGGTTTTTTCTCTCCCCTTTCCACCCTTATTAGTGGCCAAATCCCTGCAAGTGTCTTATTCCTCACATTTCAGCTCAATAACAGCAGCTCAGACTCATTTCTGGTGTTATTCACTCTACTCTCCTACCATTAACTTTGATCCTTGGATTTTTAAAACAAGTAGCAGAGAGAAGCTGTGCTTTGTGTTGAGTTCACATCTAGGAATGAGCTACTTCACAACCCAAATTTTTTGGTGTGGTTGTAACTAGCAGTGTGACTGTTACTCTAGTTTTACACAAAATTCTACCTGTTGCAACTAAATACCTTTAAAATACACAGCTAGTGGCACAAGTGTTACTAACGGAAAGAATACGCACAAGTTTAGCTCAGTTAAAATGATTTTACATTGTTAATACACTAAAATCTGTATCAATGAGTAGGAAATAACATTCCTAGTTGAAAGTCAGGTGTTCTGATTCAGGCACAGGCATCGGTTTAAAGCAAATTAGCAGTGTGTAATGTGCTGAAACATGTGCTCCCTACAGGTAATCACTGACTGCCTCTCACCTGAAATATCTCTATAATGCAGGGTCAGCACAGACAATGGTCAGGCAAGGAAAAGGTAAAAAAAAAAGCATCTTATTACCAGCCTTTGTGCTTCTAGGTCATGCAAATTGCTCCAAATACATGAAAGCTATTTCTAGACTGCTGTACAAGACCGTAGAAACACCCTTTGGGAAACGATATGTTCAGCATAAGGTCTGTCTTTAAATTATTTCCACATGTGGTGAAACTTTCTAAATCGCATTCTTGGATTAAAAGTTTTACAAAAAACTGGATTCATTTAACAACAGGCAGGTGGCGTGGTCTGAAAAGCCCCTGCACAGGCCAAACATAGATACTGTAAATATTTTACTGAGGGGTTTAAATCGAGGTTCCGTTGAAGCAACACTGGAAGTCAGACCCTCAAACAATAAGCTGGTTTTATACATTTTCTAAAAACCAGGGGGTGAAACAAGTACCAGGAAGTAAAAAAAAGTGCTGTGACCATACTGTTGAATGAATAAAATAGGTTTCTGCCGTTCACAGGCCTAGATTCTTATTTCATTACGCCACTGTAAATCCAATTTAAATGGTGTTAAAAGACTTAAAAGGCTTAAAGTGTATGTGTAAACGGGAATTATGTAAAGCATCCCCTAGATGGAGCAGGTTAGCAAGGGCCATGCATATGCAGGCACAGGCAGCAAGTGTGCTCCACGCTCAGCTTCACAAACCAACGCTTCAGAACGGAATTTTCATGCAGGACACTCATTTTGCAGTCCTGAAGCACTTGGCTGCTCATCCAATTCAGTGTTGGCCAACCAGGAAACCCCTCAGTGCTGAAAATGGCATATAGGTTCTTCTTAGTCAGTATGTCTCTAATCTTTGCCCAAAATAAGCTCCACACTGTGTTTTTTTAACTTTTCTTAGCCCTCTAGAGCCAGACACAGTTACCAGAGAGTGTGAGGGTTTTTTTAGCTCTCCCAAAGGCTCTTTTGCTACATCAAAGCTCCAAGATGAATGAAGGTTCAGAGAGCCAGGTATCCCTTTCAGCTGTAACATTTCAAAGTTTTGAGGGCAGAATATAATTTTCTACAGTCTATAGTGCTTGGGTCTCCAGGGGGGAAAAAAATAATCATGGCTGTAAGGCAAGCACTTATATTTATTTGTCAATTTATTATAAAATGAGGTTTAGGAGTCACTTGGGAATATCAATTCTTAATGCCCCATAAAGCCCTGCTAATAAGTGTAGATACCCATGATTTTGACCTTTCTATTATTTAGACTTATTTTTCCTTCCATTTATACGGCCTGATAAAAATTAATGATGCTTCACCCTTTAACTAAATTACCCATGCTTAAAACAACTTCCAAAACTGATTTTGTCTCCTGTGTTTTGTTTGTTGTACAGACCAAAGCTAACAAGAAATCAAGTGGCCCACTTAAAATCAGGCCACACAGAAGAGTTTTTGGAGGGTAAAAAAAGTATCTGGGACAGGTGAAGAACTCTCTCTTTACTGCAGTTCAATAAAAGCACTTCAATAAGCACACCCATCTGCCACTCTCTGAGAAGGAGAGGGTTTATATGAAAAGTCTTATGAGAATTTAAAAGCTTGTAAACCATTTCTCCTCAACTTTTTTTTTTAAATTTAATTTTTCCCCCCAAAATACTATAAGTACAGCACACAGTCTCAGATGGCAAAAGGAAAGGTTTAAAATGAGTACCTGAGTATCTGAGTTTAAGGAATGAGTATTTCTGACACTCTAATTAACAGAACGAAATAAGAAAAGCAGCTGTTTTCATGGGGTGGAATATTTACAGGAACAGGCTCTGCCACCACCTTTGGAAATGCTCGAAACTTGAACTTTGACAAAACTTAAAGCTCAACTCTTCTTATTAAATTATGTAAAATATGATCTAGAATCTGATCACATTATCAAACAATAGGGATCACGACCATTGTGCATACAGAGTTTTAATTTAAGGTCACACAACCAGTTACTCAAGCCTGGGAAAAATGGGAAGCCTGAAAAAATGAACCCGTTTTGACAGCCAAATTCCATCTCAATCTAAGATTCACAGTTCAAGACCGCAGACCAAAATAAGATTTTCCCTCTGCATAACAGTCCGTTTGTATATGTCCCAAAGAAAATGACTTTCTTATCATCCATCTAAGAACAACCCTTCATCCACTCAAACAGCTCTTCACGACAACTGAGGACTCAGAATTGCTTATTAATGTATAATAAGGGTCTCACAGACAGCTCTGGAGTGGTAGGACCTTTGTGAGGGGGCACAGTGTTGAGAGGACTCTTATCTGCTTGGTTAAAGCTGAAACACAATGTAGTCTTGACCTTCATATATATTATTTACAAAGAAGTTGTATATAAACAGTCACTAAAAGAAAGTTCTGATCTGCCAGGACCTTGATCCATTTGCCCTAATACTAATTTCTGCTTAACAAATTCCATTTTGTTGGTGAAGAAAAGATTCAAAAGACTTCAGCTGGTGGCAAAACAACCACACTTTGCTCACAAAAGCTGTCTCTAAGCCTGTGATCTGCTATAAGAGTCCAGCATGGGTTTATTTTTTCTAGGTAAACATTTTTCAGATCTTTTCTATTATTTTCTTATCTGCTGAAGTGGGTAAAAGGAACAGATCAAGTGAACTCGAGGCCACAGAGTGGGGCATCTCCAGATGAAACACCTATTTGAACTTGTGAGAACCTATCATTCTGCATATCAATAGCTGATTAGCTGAAAATAGATTTTCCTGTGATTAAAGGGGATGTAATAAAAGGTATTGCTGTCTTCCTCCTCCTATTAGCTCATTTGATACCCTTCATCTCCTTTGTATTTGTAATACATGTCTTGGAGGGACATTTTCATATAAATTATATTTTAAAAATATTACTTCCCCTCTGCTGATACCTGGAATATTGATATGATCATTCCATTGCCCATTTCCTCTTCAGGAGATAGCTGAGATTAGGCAAATGCAATTCAATCTGACATCCTGGTTGTCTGAAATGAGGTTCTTACATCTTCCTTTCACCAACCCTGTAGAAAACAGTTTAATTTCAAAGGTGGTGAGCAGTCCCACCTGTTGGCGAAGGCAGTACTTTTGAACCTCTGTTTATTCAAGTGATTAAATACGGGGGAAAACATCCATTTTTACCCACCTGAATTGGAAATTTTGCCCCCAGTCTCTGCTGCCCCATGGTCTGACCCTGGTGAGCTACATATTCACTGTATCTTTGAATTTGGGTTAATTTTATCTTTTCCAGAGTGGGAAAAATGACCCCTCTCAAGGGCTTTACATGGGCCAGAGATCTGTGTAGCTGCTGAAGGAAGGTGTCTTTGGCTTTACTGCCAGGCTTGGACATGATTCCAGGGGTGATCAAACTACACGTAAAACATCCAAAGGAATATTCAATGCTAATAAATAAATAAACCCATTTAACACACATCAAAAAATAAAAAAGGAATTAAATATTTCTTTCAGTAAAAGCTTCAGTGACTTTCCACCAGGCCCTTCTTCTCTTAAAGCTTAAACAGCGAATGTCAAAGCAAGTCTTTGCAGGGTGACTTGGAACCCAAACTTCTTTGAGGAGAGAGAAATTGCCCTCATCATTCATCAATATTCTCTCCAACACCGACTGGGGTCAGATGCAGCAAAGCACATGCCCAGAGGTTTCTATCCCCATTGACTCTCTCATTGTGTATCACGCACTTTCAGAGGCCTGAAATATTATTTATCTGCTGGTTTTCTTTAAGTGACTCTGGCAAATACTGATTCCAGGCACTAACTCTACCTTCAGTAATAATATCACTGTCACTTTTTTCACCGTATGGGAGCTGGTTTGCTGGTAACAAAAGGAGGTACAGAAAGAATTCCTTAATACAAGCCTCATAAATATTTACATTAAAAATTACACTTAGATTTCAGGAAATCCTGCACCTTGATTAAGGTCAAAGTCTGGGATGAAGCCCATTTGTTAATGTGTCCATTTTGAGTGAGCAGATGTGAGCCAGTGTTGCAAGTCTATGAACAAATCTGGAAACATGATTTCTGAGTAACTGCCTGGAGCAATTTCTGCAGCAATTTTCCACAGCAGAGAAGAAGCCTGGATGACTCACAAACTCTAAAACAATGTGGGTAAAACAACATTTTTAAACCCTTTCTTGTTTCTATTCTTCTGCCACGCTGTATGTGTTGATTTGCATTTTTTTTTCCTGAAGCATTCAATTTATATCTCTTAAAAGACTTCAGAAGTTTGATGCCATCTAGAGAGACACAGGGAAGTTTGTGCCGACTTTAAATAGCACCTTATAATCTGAACATCTGGATAATGCAGAAACGAGCTGCTCTTCCCAAAAGTCATCAGGGCTCTTCGGAAATGGCACAGATGCTTTTCACCTGTTTACTTCTCCATTAAAACCCCTGATACACCTCGCACATCGGAGGCTGCTGCTACCTGTTGACTGATTTATATCGTGCAGCCCTTCAAGGAAGTATTTTAATAAGTATTTTAAAATCACAGAATGGGTTGGGTTGGAAGGGACCTTATTCCCCCCCCTGCCATGAGCAGGGACACCTTCCACTAGCCCAGGTTGCTCCAAGCCCTGTCCAACCTGGCCTTGGACACTTCCAGGGATGGGGCAGCCACAGCTTCTCTGGGCAACCTGTGCCAGGGCCTCCCCACCCTCACAGGGAACGATTTCTTCCCAATATCTAATCTACTGATTACTTGTTCTATGTGTTTGAAACCTAAACACAAAGTTATAAATGAAGATTCAAAATAAATGTTTTTAATTCAACAGTAAAAGCTGTCTATTGATTTCAAAATCTATCTTGAACAAACACCTCCAAATGTAGGAAATGAAAGATTTTGAAACCTGAAAACTAATTTTTTTTTTTCTGACTAGTACAGTGTTCATGAATGGCTTTTTTCTTTTTTGTTAAAGCACACATCTGGAAGTTGTTGGGTCTTTTTCAGTTCTCCTTCAAAGGCTACCTGTGAACATTCCCTTGGAAGGGAATTTTGTAGTTTAATGTTTGCTAGAAAAGGTTACTGGACATTTTCCTTTATCCAGTTCCATTCCATCACTCATAAATACAATTTACACAAGCGAACTAACAAATTCTAACTTAACAGATTATTTTTGTGCCTCACTGTCTTCTACAAACTTCCCTATCCCTGTTCCTCTTCTCTGTTTTCCCCAGTTTTCCTCCAATGTATTCCAGAGTAGAAAGCTGATGTATGTTTTATTATTTCAGTAATACACCTGTAACTCCTCATTATTTCTTTATATTTTTTTCTTTAACCTCACTTATGTTGAATTTTTTAAAAATACGTTTTTTACTTCTATCTGTGGGTTCTTTCTTGGAAAAGAGAAATTCATCAGAAGGTGAGAGCCACTGAAAAGGTGTTATTTATCAGACTAGAGCTTTAGAAGAAAAAGGAAAACAAATAGAACCAGACGAGAAAATAGCTGTAAGATAAATAGTTCAACCCAATCTTTTTTGATTCTGTCATCATCCATCCAGTTATTACTTCCAGACACAAATTTCTAACGTTCCAGTGTTCTGTTGCCAAACACACAAGGACTAGCAGAGGAGTAAATCAGGGTGGCACCAGCACAGGAGTCTCTGGTTCTCCCAAGGAGACAATTATACACAGGAAAGATTTCTTCCAGAGATGGATTACGAAGGCAAAGGTGGGTCGAAAGGCCACTGGGGGTTTTCCCCACCGCAGGGAAGGACTGAACAAAGAGATAAATCTTAGTGGTGCTTTCCTTGGTCGGTCTCTACCAACACCAGCACGCGGCTTCCTCCAGGGCTTTGGAAAAGCCGAATTCATTGTTCTACATTAGCTGGGTCCCAGCCAAGCAACTGAGTGTTCAACAGCAACAAGAAAACATGGAATAGGAACAGCAGTAGGTGTACTCTTTTCAACTCACGCTGTTGAAGACCCAGATGGATGCCAACAGTAGCAGCAGAAATGTTCACGAATCTTTCACAAGCAGACAAAAACCAAAGCCATGAATTCTGTTACTGCTTGAGGCTCTTGCAGAACAAGCCTTGTCTTTTATCTGATAAGGATGTTGCTACTCTTTTCTGTTGACATTATTATTAGATAATATAATCCACATACTACAGAAATAAAGTTGCTTTCCTGAGATTTTTGGATGCACACTGAGCTAAAAGCCAAAATGCAGGAGTTCCTAGAATTAGATTCCACGGCGTTCAAGTGACCAAGATTTTGGACACACATCATTGTACCTCTCCAGATGTTTGCACAACAGTAAAAAGCCACTCGGCAGGATTGCAGGGAGAGGAAATGACCATGCAAAACTGAATTTGTCCTGGGGTCTTTTTCCATTTCAACACTTTCCACGCTGCTTTTTTTGCAGTAGTTGATGACACAGACACTTACCCCTTTAACTGCAAGGAGAGGGCTCACACCATGGAAAGTTTGTAAGCACAATTTGGCTTGTCATGTATCAATGGGGAGAAACAGGCATTTTAATGGGCTTTGTGACACACCTAAGAGCCAAACATCCCTTTTCTCATTGAGTATATCAGAGAACATCTTGCTCAAAAGCCTAAATTAGGTTGAATCCCTTCACAGATTCTTGAGCACTCTGCATTTGCTACTCATTATCTTATCTACTCATTACTTTCTCCTAGAATTCCAAAAAGAACAACTATTAATTTCTTAGCCTTTACTTTCTATTTGCAGAAGATCCCTTTTTGACTACAAGTCTTAAATCAGCTGCTGCACCTTTCAGTGGTCCCCAACATGCCCAGGCGTGAATAGGAAATATATTTCTATGCAAAATGCTACAACACTTTTCCAGTTTTCTCCCATATTTATAATGGAGTGAAAAATAGGTTTAAAATTATGTAAAATATTCTAGTGTGGAGGGTTTTTTTGCACTGTATTTTATGATTTGTTTTAAAGATACTGTCTAGCATTTTCTGAGATGGGCTGCACAGAAAATAGGAAATGTTCAGACAGGTACCTTTCTTGCTACTGTTTATTGAAACTTGGAATATTCTGTTTGATCCATTACACTTATCAGTAATAGTCTGAATTATGCTACATAATTTATCTTTGCTGGATAGGATTGAAAAAGACAGGCTTTGCTCCAGCTAAAGCACAAGGCATCTTCTGCTTATCCATTCCCTCAAAATGTCATCTAAATTCTTAATTTATATTCCAAAATCTATGTCAGTTTTTGGTCCTCCATCTTCATAAAACAAAAATTACACACACTTCTTTCTATCATTTCAGGGGTGAAAAAAAGAAATCTTGCTTTATCTACTGAAAACGAATCTCCTCAGTTTAATTTAAATCCCATTTCTTCAAGTAGGGGTAACTTACCAAGTCACCAAGATCATATCAAACTCCCCTTTGCCTCCCAAAAATAACATCGACGTGTCAGATCACGTAATCAAATCCTGTTTGCCTCATATGGAGGTTGATAAACTGAATATGGTATATGAACTACAAGGCACGAATAACAAGCGGATGCAAGTGGAAAGTACTTAACAAGGCAGGAGTTTCTGTTAAAACTTATTGAACTCAGGGGTTCATTGCTCTGCTCCTTCTACCCAAAGGGAGACAAGGCCTGCTTTACAACTGAAATTCTGCTTATTTGCACAGTCTTAAATCATGGCTTTGTTTTTTTAAAGATCGCTTCCTCCCTCCAACCAAGTTGCGAGACTCCATTTGCAGCCGCTTTGGTAAAAGCTTGATTTTATTCTGTCCACACCTTTCTATGAGATGGGATTGGCTTTTCATGCTGAGCTGTGGCATTCACATCACAACCATTTGAAATCCCATGTCCCATTTTCCAATTCAGGGCAAGCCAGTTATAAAATATCTCTCAAAGAACTCTCAGTGCAAAATTAAAAAAAAAAATAAAAAATAATGCATGTAAATGGGTATAGATTTATATATATAAAAATCTATATGGAATGAAGTTCACAATTACTAGTTTAAGGATCCCCATTAGACAACAAATGTTGAATCCTCCCTACATCCAGTGAACCAAAGAACTGGATTTTACTAGAAGACACTTCTGAAAATCTTACTCAGCCCTTAACAAATAAGCAAGAAGGAAAACCCACTGCAGGCTTGAGGCTCTTATTAATGGAAACTTCTGCTATGTAAGAAACAAATTCCTTTACTTATTTGCTGGGGAAGCAGGGCCATGTTGTCAGTGATGACATGGTGCTGAGGGCATTTTTTTTTACAAGGTGAAAGTGCCTTCAACTGTGTCATTCCCTGCTCAGGAGGAAATCAATGCACTTGGTAGAACCAGGGCCTTGTCCAGGGAATGCAGAGTGGAGCAAAATCTGAGCTACATTACAGAGGAAAAAGTGTTGTGCCAGCCTTGGCTGCTGCTGGATGAAATGGGGTGTAACTCTCAGAGCTTTGTTGAGTTTGGTTGGTTGGTAGTTTGGTTTTTTTGGGGTTTTTGGTTATTTTTTTGGCAGGGTGTTATTAGAAATTTTGTTTAATGCAAACTTTATATTAAGTTAATAAATAAGCTTCCAGGCATTACACACGCTTGAAAGAAGGAACAATTTATATTGATAAAAGTGAAAGGAAGTCAGGAGCTAGAGAAGGGGATTACCCAAAGCAGCTGAGCTAAGGAAGGACTCTCTGCTGCTGAGAAAGAAAATGCTTTCCATCCTGCCCTCTGCTCAGCCACGTGGCTCCATCCCAGGGTGTGTTTCGGGAGGGATCAGGCAGTTCTGAGTCAATTCAGCTCAGCTACCCAGGAAGCTTCTCCAGCTGGTCACCTCTTGCTAGGGCAGTAACCAGACAGATGTGTGCAGAGACCTGACAGGAAAGATGGGGGTAGCAGAGCATCCCTCTTGAAGCACCACAGTGCATCAGACACTGTGCTGGGGGAAGTCTCGTTATCCTGGGTACCGTGACCCTGACAAGCTCCTCAAACCCTTGCAGCCCTGGGTGCAGGCACGGCCCAGCCCAAACTCAGACCTTTTTACTTTTCACAGAAAACACAGACTTGAAAAAAGCCCAGTGTTTTAAAGAGCTGGGATTTTCTGACTGAACCCCACTGCTTTGCTTCTCTAAACCTCTCAGGAGCATCTCTTCAGCCACGTTGCTAAAAGCAATGATTTTATCTGTTGCTACCCAGAAGTGCTGCCTTTGACTGGGACAGGTGACATTCTGCACAGCCTGGTGATTATTTTTCTTTTAAGGGAGGAACATGATGCCTTAATGCAATAATTAGGCTGTGGTGAGAAGCCAAGAGTCCAACAAAAAGCCCCTTGGCAGGTGCTGCAAAGTCCTCAGCAAAAAACAAAGCTGACAACTCTCCAGTTACCTCAAAAAAGCCTAAATCAGACCATTATTACCATCAGCACAGATTAGACTGCCTTTCCCTTGTATTCTCAAATATTTAATCCCATTAGTGGAAATCTCTAGACTTCCAAATATTAGAGGTGCGTTTTTGACAAATACCCCTGAAAAACTCTCTCTTATTTCATTTCTTTCCACCTACCACTCATGGTTCACCCTAAAAAGGCAGAAATCCTTCAGGGAAACAGTGATCTCCCTTCAGTTTGTCTCTTCTGCAAGCTGTGTATTTTAGCAAAAATACATTAAGGAGGGCACAGAGAGAACACTCAGAAATTTCTAACACAACAGAAATTAGGGTAAGGAAAGATAATGCAGCCAACAGGACTTCTGTCACTTCTCACGTCTGAGACAGCACTGCCTGACAACATGACTCAGAGCATCATTTCTCCTCAAGTCACTCTTTCTGCCAAAGATTTTAATGCATGCACCAAAGTGCCAATGCCAAGGTAAATTCCAGAGTGGCAACAGCTGTGTTCCTGGAATTTTTCTAATAAAACCACATATTTTTTATTACCGTGAAGACCTTTTTCCTCTCTAATGTGGCAACTTCCACTGCATAGTTACCTGGACAGCTGTTTACAGCTTCATTCCTGTACCTTCTGGAGCTTCACTGCCTAGTGATGGTGTCAAAAAGCATCATGACAAAAAAGAAATTATGCAGAAGTGGGATGTTAGGCCGAACACCTATATTTTCCCTCATAAACTGGGTCACTGCTTCAGCACAGAAAGCCACCACCTGCGACAGCATCGCTACTGTTGTCCTCTGTGATATTTAGATTAAGATATTGATGAAGGAAACTTCTACTACGGGAGGTCTGAAAGCTGAAAATTAAAGTATATTGGAAGAAAATTTAATTAGGATCTTTCAGCTCATCAGAGGACTGTGGAATGAGCGTGAATGAACTTGCAGGACTACAGAGACTCGTAGCTCCCACAGGGATATGACTCCACAAGTTTCCTTCAACACTTAGAAAAGAAATCCAGCTGTAAAAAAAAAAAATCTGTGCTAAACCTAAATTGAACCAAAGCAGCATATCTAATTTTTACAGTCTAGTTACTGCTACTATCAAATATTCATTTCTCTCAACAAGCAGGTAACTATGGCAACAAACACACCATGGCTGTATGAAAAGGTGCCAAGCGACAAAAAAAGTGACAATCTTTACATTTATCTCAGGCTGGGTTTTGAGATTTTTTTTTTTTTTTTAATTCTTTAGAATTGCCAGCACAGCTATCAACTACTTAAAATATCTGCAAGTGATTAGTTTAAGCAAAATATTATGAAGACACTGAACAACTTCTGTACACAATGGGAAGGATCCCATTCCTCTCTGAAAACTGCAATCAAAAGTAATTTCCAATTAAAATAATTTCTGACAAGAGGAAGAAAATTAATTTAAATTTTAGCTTTAGGACGAAAGGAGAACGAGCAACGTCACATTTCATTTTCTCCAGCCTGTCACTTCAGTTCTCTTTTGAGGAGGACTTATTTTCAGATGATATAATTACAATCTTGAAATGGCAGTTTTTAACATACATGACAGATGTTTATTAAATTGAAATACATTTAGAATAAAATTTACTACTTCTCTTCACTGCAGTAGCAAAAAGCAGATTCTGGGGCCTCTTTTCTGTTGCAGTCCCTTAAAGCTGGAATATTTCCATGACTTTTAATGGAACTATCCCTCATTTCAAAGACTCAGTCTCCTCGCTACTACTGGCATCTGATCTGCAGGGTGAGTGCTGCCTGACCTAAGTCTGCTTCTAAACTTTATGTAAGGCAACATCTTCGTAAAAATACTATAAAGAAAATTAAGGTGGCAAGGATATTCAATTCTTATGCTGAAACTGCCTCACCTAGGGCAAGTTGTGGCCCAGTATCCTAAAAATCATTAAATAAACAGCGTCAGGCAACATATTCTGAAGACATCATAGGTTGTTTGCCAAAACAGAAAAGTCACCGTTCATAAATTCTGCTCCCTGGGACCATCAGCCTCCAAGGCAGAATTCATATTTTAGGGTTTCCCACTCAGGTATCTACTTGAGGATGATGGTATAATATGGGACAAACTTCAAGTGTTTACAAATCACTTTTCTGAGTGAGCAATATCTCCCCTTAAAAGTGATTTATGCGTGGTCTCCAAGGAGCCAGCTTATACTTGTTCTGCAGGGAGAATGATGCTTTATGGATTTCCTCTCAAGGAAATAGAGTTCCCCTTAAAAAAAAAATTAAATTATTACAAAAAAA
>VXAY01006112.1:1502226-1573408 GCA_013399855.1 Oxyruncus cristatus
AAAAGAGTCAGGGCAAAAGACAGATCAAATGAAAGATGTCCAAAGCAAACTGTAAAAAGTAATCAGCACAACTGGGTTACGAGCACAAACAGCAGCATTGTGGGCACTGACGGGCAGTCAGGGAATGCAGTGATCTTCCAGCAAGGGGAAAAAAATAAAATAAAAAAATCAATCACCGAGGGAACTTTCATAGCTCTATCAAAAAAAGTATAAAATGTATATAAAGGAAAAGGGCAGGCCCTCTGTGGTAAATGGAACTTTATTTCTCCAGTAATCCGTGACAGAGTTGGATGTCTCCATTTGTGCTTTAGATTTGGAGCTTCTGGGATGTTTAAATGTACATAATATGGATGTAACGGGTGTTTACAGCTAAAAACAGACTCAAAGGCTGTCACTGGTCTCTCTCTAGGATGTTCCAGCTACATTTTAATTAAGATTTCAATTTTTGCAATTTGATTAATATGTAAAAATTAAAAACAAACAGGCAAGAAGTTACATGAATGTATTACAAGTGAAATACTGGTGGATTCTCCAGTCCAAAAGAGAAGCAGAGGCAAATCTGATTAACATGACTTTAACATATTCATTCACATTCTGCCTACTTGAATTACCTTTTAATTGATGTAGTGAGTTATATAAACAGGAAACTAAAAACTAATGTTATCCATGTAGACTAAGAGAGGTTTATTTTAAGCTTGAATAGAGTTTTATAAACACTCTATAGCACAGAATGAGGACTGTGGGATGTCGACACAACCACATAGAGAAATCTTACCTAATGCATCACAGAAGCCAAAAGAATACAATTACACTGAGAGTAAAAGCTGAACACACACAGACACACCCCATTTAATTTATGGTATTGTAATTAGACACTCCAGCAAAAAGATAGTTAAAATTAGGCAGAATTTGGAGTTTTCCAATTGATGGTATTAAGATACAACCTCCTATAAAGCAGACTATTTAAAACAGGTTTTTTCTATGTGCACTGTAAAAATAGAAAGTCATGGGAAAACAAGAAAGATAAAGTGAAAATAAAATGCAAAAGATGAGCTTGTTTTCTGGTGGCATTTGGGGAATGAAAAGTAACATGCCATTGGTGCTGGAGGAATTATCCCACAATAACACACCAGGAAATAGGAATTGTGCTAATGGAACCAAAAATAACCACATATGTATTTGACAATACCCTTTTTCCGCTGAAAAAACATGGGTCATGTTGGTTGTAAACTGACCACTTCCAAATGTTTTCCCTTTTGCTCTCTTAAGCTCTGAAAGTATTGATTCTTGATGCAAAAATCAAAGTTTCAAGATAGAAAATTCAAAAGGGCTTTCTTCAAGCATTAACTTTGATACATCCTTACTACTTCTATAGCAGGAAGTTCATCTTATCCAAAGAGCAAAACCTGTTTGGAAATGGGATACTTGCAAGAAAAAAAGGGATTTATTGGGCTTAATCAATAGTGACTAGCTTCTACCCTTTGGAGTCATAGTCCTTGGACCTAAGAAAAGGCTGAAAAACATTGGCAGGGAGAGTCTGTCAGATTTTTCTCACCTTTTGGCCCTTCCAACCTCTCTCACTGAACTGAAACCATTGTCCCAGACACCTACATAACGCGTGGTACGTCTCCAAACTGGAATTTCTGAGTCTTACAATCTTCCATCACAGATGAACTTTAAAGACCATTGTGCTCTTTGTACTAGCAGAATATGAGTCAGCATTTAGCAATTAAACAGCTCTTCTGGAAAACCAAAAAGCCCCCGAGTAGCAGATTTAAGTGCACCACTTCTCTCCCCGCCCAGACAGCTATTTGTCGCAGCAGAATTTTAACACCTACAAATCCCCAGAGCTAATATTCTTTTCAATTCTTTAAATACAGAAACTCCAGCCAAAAAAAAAAAAAAAAAAACAACAAAAAAAAACTGATAACATTCCAGTTATCAGCCTCTATCCAAAGCATATGAGCAGCTGACATGTTTTGTGCCACTCTTTGTAAGTGTCTTGAAGATGATATATTTTAAATCTCTCTGCAGTGCATCAGTGTCAGAGAAACTCTGGATGTTCAGATGAGTGACATGTCTGGAGGCTCAGCAAACTCCCTGCCCCAGGAGGCAGTGATACCAAAACTCCTAACCCAAAACATGAGAGGGAGAATAGAAATGTTTCTTAGTGCAGCTGCAGAGAACTGCTGGTTTGAAAAAAACACATTCACATCTTCTGGTGGAAAATACAGAGCTTTCCCAGAAAACAAGCTCTGATAGGAGTGTATATTTTACAGTGATGCTTGAGATCACTGATAGCTGAGAATCCCCTGGTTTTCTCACTGTGGTGGATAACATACTAGAGGAGTGAAGAGCCAGGAGCCTGTCTAAGAAATAAATCAGAGATCCTAATGAAGGGCCAGGAATGCTCTTCTTCCCTCAGTGTCAGAGGAAAACACAGCAACAACACACAGAAAAAGATTCCTTTGTGAGATGGCTCGGAATTTCATGTGGTTCACCTACACACACAGGAGAGAAATGTCCTTGCAGAAGCTCTGCCTGTTAAAGTCGTTATTTATCACATGTGCAAGCTACAGTTTGAAAAAGTTTAAGTATATACAATGATTATCCCAGATTATGTTGGATGAAATTGTAAAGGAGCACCGACACAAGGACAGCAGACAACAGACCTGGCAGGGGGACGAGCCGGGGTCTGGGGGGTCCAAGGGTTTCTATCTGCAAAGTTGTTTAGAACAAACCAGAGTTTAGGACTGCAAAGGACCCTGAGGGGCGGATACAGGGACTCAAAGGGAGCTCCAGAGGTCTCTGGAGTTTGGTAGCCAGTCCCGGTGGGAGAAGGAGACACAGCACACAGAGTAGAAGCAGTGGCTTATTCAGGGAACATTTCGTTTGCAAACAAAGCAAACCCGTTTGCTCACCCAATGGTTATTTTTTTCCACAGGTGGGATCCTTACATGTTGTGCCTCGTGTTTGGAAGAAAAGCCATTCAGGGATTTATCTGCCTGGGGATCTCAGCATTATGTTTCCTGCCCAGACGGAGACAGGAATATTGTGCTGGAATGGCTGCCTGAGAGGCTCCTGATGTGATGTGTTCATCCCTCATGGATTTTTATAGAAAAGAAACCCTGGTCCTTTTATTGTCAGATAATTGTCTTTTTTTTTCCTTTTTTTTTTTTTTTTTTTAAACAAAATCTTACTATCGAACTATGTGATGAATTAAATTAAATCAGCAATTCTCTAACAATATAATGAAAGATTTGCAGAAATTCTGCCACAAAGCTTCAAACAGATCAGACTTTTTTTTTTTTTAATGAACATTTTCTCTTCTGTTCTCTCAATAGGAACCCTTACTATTTCTAACTCATATTTTGACATACCATTTTTACTTTTATTTCTCTTTTTCACAGCTGCTTTCAAGATTTAAGAACAGGTTAATGAGCTCTCATCAAAAACGTAATAGGAATCAAACCAAGAATTACTGGTGCATCTAGTAGAATAAGATTCTTTCTCACCGCAGGCATTTAAACCCAAAAGTTTAAAGGAAAAGTTCATCATGAAATTAAATTTAAATTTAAATTTGAGTTTAGATCTCACTAAGAGGCACTTTCCATCTCTCCGTCCATTTGTCCAGAAGTAGCATTACAATCGAAAGATTTCTTCTGCCCATTTTTCTACTTTTCTAATATTTAAGACAAAATGAACTATGGAATGATCTCTGAAAAGAGGCCAAAGACCCACAACTTTTCCTCTGATCCAAGACCCTCTGCTCCTCACGTTCACAAGCATCAGAAACCATAATATAAGAAGTGCATCAATCAAGGGAAAAGGATAAATGTCTTGTTCATCTTGTATTTTAAGCAGAAAGAAAATATGAGATACTGCTATATCTGTCACTAAAAACCCCTAAACCATAGAAATTGAGGTTCAGCTACAGAATTTACCATCTTGCAAAACAAGTTAAGGGTGTGCAAGTGGGAATTCTGTCAGAGAAGATAAGACAAAATGATACCATTATTCCAACTCAGAGCTGCTACGCTCCAAGGTATATGTTTTCCCACAATTGCTGTAAATATGAATATTTTAGAGGTTAATATGAAGATCAAATGTGGAATGCATTTGCTGGGAAGATTAATATCTTTTCATTAAAAATGAGAGTGCACTGTTGGTTCAGCATTTGCATTTAGATCGAGTAAGTAATAAGTATATTGACTGCTTCAGACACCTACCTCCAGAATGGGAGATGTGGATAAAGAGGGCAGTGTCCATGTGCAGAAGTGGATGGATAAGCTTTTCTTATTTCCTACTGCTACCCCTTCAGAGAACTTAAGCACTATCAGCCTGAACACCGTGATTTACTTATCCCAGCAGAGCTGGGTGCAGGCTGTAAAGAACATTTATGCCAAGCATCCATTGCTGCTCAGGAGCAGCGTGTTGGTGAATATGTATCAGTGGGCTGCTGCTGATGTGACAAATTGCTCCCCACCCTACAGTCATTCATCACCAGACAGACAGGAATGGTGGTTGTTCTACACTGCTTTTTGTTGCAGTTCTTGTTTAAATCTCAGAGCCAGTGGTTGAGCGGGAGGTTCAGCCAGGTCGTACAGAAACATAGAAACTTTAGGGTTGGAGGGGACCTCTGGAGATCACCCAGCCCACCCCCCTGCCAAGGCAGGGTGACCCAGAGCAGGTGACCCAGGAATGTGTCCAGGTGGGTTTGGAATGTCTTCAGAGAGGGAGACTCCACACCCTCCCTGGGCAGCTGTTCCAGTGCTCTGCCACCCTCCATGGAAAGAAGTTCTTCCTCATGTTGAGGTGGAACTTGTGTTTTACTTCATAGTCATTGCTCCTACTCCTGTCACTGGGCATCACTGAAAAGAGTCTGGAACCATCCTCTGATACCTGCCTGGGAGATATTTATAAGTGTTGCTGAGATCCCCTCTCAGCCCTCTTTTCTCCAGACTAACCAGGCCCAGCTCCCGCAGTCTCTCCTCATCAGAGAGATGCTCCAAACTTCTCATCACCTTTTCTCTTACGAGCTGGTCACAGAAACTTGAGCAGGATGGGCTGATGTAACTCCAGGTTTCTCACATGTTATGGCATAAGGCTTTCAGCTCCATTTTCCCAAGTCATAAAGAGAGGAAAAGGTTTCTAGGATTCAGATAATGGCAGATTGACGCACCAAGATTGGTTCAAATGGTTACAGAGCACAGCACTTGCTTACTGAGCTGGTGATGCATGCAGGGACACCAGCGGCAGCCCCACTGGAGAACACACATTACATGTACCTGACTCTGTCCCTGGGTCTCTCAGAATCACAGAACACTTGAACTGTTTTTTTTATTGGAGGTGTTTAAAAACATACGTGGCAGCACACAGATCAGCGTGCAGCAGATATCTGGAACTATTTGCTAACTTTAACTCAAATTAAGCACAGCAGTTCCTATCAAAAGCAAAAGCAGGTTATTCCTCAAACTGTGAGAAGTAAATATTTCACTTAAGCAACTGTGGTGACAGCTTTCGTGGAGTGTTTTAGTCATCAAATTTATACAAATCACACAGTTACTTTCCTGTAGAGCAGAGGGGTTTGTAACACTGGTAAAACAGCATTGTGGGTAAGCAAAGAACCTGATTACTGATCCAGAAAGGAAATTTAAGAGTTGCTTCTACAAAACTACATGTGTTTTCTTCACCTATGCACATGAGGGACATCATTTTTCTTTCACTGCTAGAAAGTGTCACTTTGAAGTGAAATCTCCATCCCTGAAATACAAATTTAGGACATTTCCTCAAGGTTTCTTTCCCTTTTTTTTTTTCCCCCCTCAAGTTCTTTCCCTCCCCCTTTTTCTTCTTTCCCTTTTACTGTTTCCCTGTTGTGCTCTATTTCGGGTCATTTAGACCACACACTTCAATGGAGGGCATCCTTCTCCTCTGAATTTATGAATCAAAATGTATTCTCCAACGGATACCTGGAGGTATAATTTGCCCCCTAACACTCTTCAATCTTTATTACTGACACATTCAAGGATGCCTAACTCCCACAAGAAAAAAAACCCCAACACATCAATCTTCAAAAATATGTCCTTACCTGCCTTCTGAAAATGAAAATGGATGTTCTTTGAGAAATTATCTGAGTTTTGCTTTCAACCCCAAGGATCGTGTACTTTTGGAGACAATTTGGAATCTAAAAAAATTTATAAATAAAAATACTCGGGTTTATAAATACAGATCCTGGGGAGTTCTGAGTGCTTCCTTGGAGGCACGAAGCACTCCCTCAGCAGCCAGCTGGGTGTAATCTGTGGGATTCCCACACACCCTTTTCCTGCATGGTGGAAAGACTTTTTCTGCTCAGTGTTCCTGTAGGAGTTACTACATTACAGAAATAGCTCCTCAGCACCCACTGTCACCCATCCGTGTGACATCAAACACCCAGCCAATTCCTGCCAGGGAGCATTCCCAGCTCCAACCCCCCCTTTTACCAACAGACCTAATAAACGACACTCACAGAGAACGAAATTTTAAAGGCTTGTAGGAATTTACAAAATTGTTTTTACTTTTAGCTGATCCTGTGTTGCTAAAAGAAAAGCCAATGCACAGCTGAAGTTGACCAGAAACAAGTTAATGCTTTCCTTTTCCCTTTTAAAGTTTCCTTTTATTCTAAAAGTGCCTACTTATAATTCACTTTTATTTCTAAAGCATTATCAGGGGAAAAAAAAAGTTTTCTTTCATTTTCAACTCTTAAAATTATTATCATAGATGTTTACTTAGGCATGCCAAGATTCTCCCACTCATATTCAGTTGGATATAAAACCTGAGCTCTCTAGATGGCAAAACTTGATTTTACTTCAGAGTAAACTACCTGTATTTTTATTCTTTGCTCTGGAACAAGGATTTCTAAGCTATGCCACAGCAACTTTTCTGAATAAGTTGAAGCATGGAAAAGCAATATGGACTATCCTGTACATGCAAAACCTGCCAGATGTTTTCTAACTCCACATCTCAGTATCTCCCACTGGGCAAACCAACCCCCCCCATCTCCTGTTCCCTCTGATGCACAAACATGAAGTAAATGATACGTGAAGTGGGAAAAAAAGAAAAAAAAAAAAAGACCAAAACAACCCCCAAACAATTTATATTCTGTTAATTTGTCTTAAATGTAATGAAGAGTTTCCCAAAAGCATCAAGATCCAAGCAGGGGTAAAACTTACAGGGAGATGGAAAACGGGAATGATTTTAGTCAGTGTTTTAGCATGCTTTAAAAGACTTCATGTAATCCTCTGGAGCACATACAAATTCATAATAAGAAATAGCTTTTGCTTTTTTTCCACGTCCATCCTGGAGAAAGTTTTACTTTAATTCAGCTCCTTAACTGGTGTCTAGGGCTAACAGAGTTTTAAAGAGCACACCTACGATCACAGGTGATTGACCCAATTAAAAGTTTAAGTAAAACCTGGGAGAAGCTGCTGCTTTGAACTGGCAGCCAGGAATAATTAGATTCACCAAAACCAATGTCTGCAGTTTCCAGACTGTGAAATTCTCCAGCAGAACCTCCCCTTCCCCCCATCCTCATATAAATATCATGTTCTCCTTCATCAGCTACATTCAGTTACCTGCAAATGCTGCTGACTCAGACCCCAGTCATGAAACTGGATGTGGAACAACTCAGCTGATCCTTTCTCCTTTCCAAGCAGTGGAAAACATGATGAAAAATTTGCAGTTCCCTGTATATTTTACTGTAACACACTGTCCACCGGGATGCCAAGAAAAGCAGGGTAAGAACCGCAGAGGTAAAACCATTCCCGTCTCCTGTCCACAAATACTCTTTCAAGAGTTTTTTGTCCTCTGCATTTTTTTTATCCTCTGATGTCACACACCGACTTGCAAGGCTTTCAGGGGAAAGAACATTTCCTTCTCCCATGTTCCTACAACACATTTCATGGAAGATTGCGAAAAAAAGCTAAACCATTTCAGATTTACAAAGGTTCACAGCAATAAGGTCCCAATATCAGCTGCCATCCTGCAGAGTGGCACATGGTGCTCCCTCTGGCCCAACACCTCTCCAAAAAGTCATTTATCCAAGCCTGGTGACATGCAGACACCTGATTCCCTTAGTCAGGAAGGTAGTCAGACATTTCCTCCTCCAGGTGTTACTCTGCCTCTCTCCACCTCAGACAATTTTTTACAACAATTCATTTTCATGAGTTACACAGAAATACAGAAGAGTTATTTATAGAGCATCAAGGTTATGCTGGTACCCAGATTTTTTTTTTCAGATTAGGATCATTAGACTTGTCCCTAAAAGCTGATATTGTGGTTAAAAACAGAAGTTATACATCTTTGACCATGCTTGTCCAACTCCACAGATCTGAGGCATGACTACCAACTTCCACACAAGACATACATGAGCAGGAAGGGGCAGAAGAGGCTGAACCCACAAATATGACAGAGAGCACAGAGCATCTTCTGAAAAAAAAATGGAAAACATCCTCTTTCCCAAACCTTTCCCCTGACGAGGCAATATGAGACTGGATTTTACCTGCAGATAATGACTGGGTTTTAGTGTTAAAGTTGTCCACAGCCCTACATTTTGGCTCATAAAACACACACCATTTGCAGCAACAACAAAAATTAGTTTGCAGTCTCAACAAAACTGCAGCTCGTCATGTCACCTCCAAAGTAAAGGTATTGAATTGACTATTAGTAAAAATCATGAGGAATTCAGATCCTGCTTTCAGGATATACTGCCCAGCCATAACACCCCTTCGATTGAGGGCAGGTTTCTTGCACAGAGACAGAATCATTATTCCATGAATCACAGTGACCTTTGGAAGATACTGGGAGAAGCAGGCATGTTCATTCCCTTCCATTGATTTTCTAATTTTGAGTAAAATGGTTTAATCTGCGCAAAGGTTATCTATTAGGAATAAAAATACCTAAAACTGACTTTAGAAAACAGTATAAAGCTTTTGATATCAAACAATAAATTTAGAAAGGAAACGTGAGGCAAAAAGGTAGTGATTGTATAAACCTTAACTTGGGTGTGCTTCTGTGGCCACACACCCAAATATGAAAAAACTGGAATCTCTTTAAAGCTAAAACCCCTGACCTACAGGCCCAGACCTTGGTTTTACTGCACTGCACTGTGTGTCTGGAATCTGTGCCCGAAGTATCAATAAATATTTGCTACTGGAAAAACCTGTAGAAAAACTACCCACCAAAAAAAAAGAAGTGGTACAGGCAACATTTTCTCTGGTCAAAAGGAGAAATAACATGTTGAATATCAAGAACACTGCACAGCCACGAATCTAACCAACCTAGAGGACAAGTTCAGTGACAGAACATGCAGCCTATAAAAAAAGAATTTGGTTGTCTCCAGGAATCTAAAAGCACCCAGGGCTACTTAATTAAAGAAAATGGTGACTTATAAAGTAGCTGTTTAGGGTCATCACTGTATTGGTGCCCAGATCTCCTACATTCTGATGTATTAGCAGATTAGGTCTATTTTATTATATTCTGAGCTTTAAATGGTCATACCTAAGCTTTCTTTGCTATCAGTTTATGCTCTCCTAACGTTAATGATCTGTAACAAACATAGGTTTTGGCACTGTTCACCTTAAACACAGATGCAGACAACCTGTCCCTTTACTCCTCCTTTTTGTATTTTCTTTCTCTGACTATGGGGTACCAAGATAATTAGTCCATTAAGTTCACCCTGAAAAAGAAAATTCTAGAAAAGGACTTAAAGCACCACACTGTAGCAATCTCAGAGCAAGCTGCATGCACAATTAGGTATGGAGGTGTTTTACCTCCAAAGAATCAGTTGGCAGCTCTAAGCTGAATTCTGCTCATTCCTCAGATTTTTGCTCTCGCCATTCAGCACATCAAGAAATCATCAAGTACTAGGTTTACAAACATTGAACATACAACTTTCTAAACTCAAATAAGAAATAAACAACACTCTTAAGAGACTCCTCAAAGTTAAGCACCTGAACCCCCAGCCCAACAATGCTGAGAACCCCTTTTCACACCCCAGAAGATGCTGGTGATAGCAAAGTGTTCACTCACCTCCCGGTCCAGCAGCACAGGCGACACCACTGTGACAATGTCCCCCTTCTCTGGGTCGATGTAGAACATGTTTGGGGAGGGTTTGGTGGGGGTCTGTTTGAGGATGTTGTACCTCAGCAGAGCATTGTCTGTGCTGACATCGTCAGCATCGAACGCCGTCATCCGCATCACTGTGGTTCCTGAGGGAAAGGGGGAACAAAACCAGGTGAAATTATGCTGCTTTCACCTGGGAGAGCCAGGTGGGTTCAATACCTAAATTATCTCATCAAGACCACTAAGTAGTTCCACCTGATATTTAGGTTGTACTTGTGTTGGTATTATTTTTACCTGCTGCTCAGCCAGCAGAACCAGTGCCTCTGGTTTGCAGCAGAGCATGTGACTCTGCCATAAACTCCCCAAATCTGCTTTGAAACCATCCTTATTAACAGCATTTGGCTACATGAACTACAGGGGCATCTTTTTGCTTTAAATTCCGCAGGCAGAAAGTCTACAAATGTGCACAAGGAAGAAAATTCTGAAATAAGAGAAAGGTCTGTACTTGCACTGAGAAGTCTTGCAGTTTCAAAATTTGTATATATTGTAATAAGTGTCTAAATCTCTCCTGATTTAGAGTTTCTGTCTGGGCATGATTTCTGTCAATAAGAGATTTTGTAATTATTAAAGCCTGCATTATTCTAAGTTCAGTTTGCACTCAGGTTTGGGTTTGTTGTGTCAGCCTCAATGAAACCCCCATCTCTATTGCCCCACTGTCCTCCCAGGGATGAAGGAGTGTTTTTAACATGGAATTCCCACAGCACAGAGTTCTGCTGGAGAGTCCAACAAGGGAACACTGTCACCTGCACAGATTCCTAAATGCTGGACAGAGGAAAAACCTCACTCTGCTTCTATATCACAGTTAATAGAGAGAGGACTGAGCTGCTGCCAGCTCTGTGTTTAGCTGGTGGAACACATTCTGCATCCCAGGATCAAGCCCTTTCCTCTCCCTCACACAGGCACACCAGGGGCTGACATAGCCTGCAAAATTCTGTCATTAACATTTTATCTGCTTTGTACAGAGATAATAATGTACAGAGTACACTGAGAACCGAAGAAATAACTAGGAGTGATTAAAGCCTTCTGATACAGACAAGGCCTAAGACATCAGATTGGAAGTGCCTCGATAACAGAAAACGTGTATCATTCATGTACGATGAAAAACAGTGAATTTCTATTCTCTCTGAAGGTCTTGAAGTTAAAAATCGAAGAAAACCAAAATACTGTGGTAAAAATAAAAACAAACCCAGCTTCATTTACAGGCTGATATAACAACTGCCTGGTTCACTGTTAAACACACACAACTGGCTTGTTTAGACACATTTCTGCTTTTTTTTTTCTTTTTTTCTTTTGTTGTGCTTCTTCCCGGGGTACAAAGCACTGTCCCTTCTTGTGGTGACCTTGACTGTAAGCTCTCAAAGGTTTTGCTTCATTGTTACTTCGGGCGGAGTTACCCCCTTGAGAAAAATAACAGAGATCTGACAGCATGTTGGTTTTATTCACCAGTGATTAAAGGTCAGACAGCTCAAAAAGAAGCTTACCACTGGATACCATGCCATGTTTTCCAGTATTACAAGATGATCCCAGCCCTGATATTTTCACCCGCTTTGTTTGAGACTGTCTCAGAGGAAAGCAGAAAAAAAGAGCAGCTTTCTATTTTGAAGAATGAAGATTCACCCTCTTTTCACAAGTGCAACACAATGTGTTATTTTTCTAGACATTTATCGTGTTTTTTAGAAGGTTGTTTGTGTTGATATTAGATAAGGTGTTTCATGAAGATCTCCTGAACACAAGACTTCAGTGAAATAAATAAGGATAAAGGCAAATCTTCAAGAGATCTTAGAGGATGCCCAAGGTCAAGTGAAATTTTAATGGGTTTCAGTACACAATGCTTCCCTGAAAAATGCAGTTTAATAAGATGCCATACTCAAGTACATCAGACAACATTTTAAATGACTGTACCAGTTGCTATTATTATTCATCTATTAGATGAGCTGATGCTCAGGAGAGATTTAGAAACTTATTAGAATATATGCTCAGGTAGAAATCCTCTTTATACACTTGTCCCAGATAGTTCAGTTGAAATATTTCTGTTGATAAGACTGTGGAAGGCACATGTAAATTTTAGGTTCTGATGCAAATCCCCAAATCTCTGGTTACTCTGGCATAGAACTTGCTCAACACAATGGCTGAATCTGATTCTGATTTGCCAGCTGCAGTTCTTTAACCTTTCAACTCACTAGACGTTATTTTGTTCCAGGCAATCATTCCTTTGGTGCAAACACATAAAAAATCCCAGCAACTCAGATGAGCAGAATTTTACATTCATTTTGCATAGAGATGCCAGCTCCAGGAGCAAAGCTGGAGAGAATTAGATCCACTTTTCTTTTTAATGCTGCTTCTGTTGAAAGTTTTGAGCTATTGGGTGTCTCGTTACCATCAAAATGTCATTTACATTTAAGCAGAAGTTGTTCTTTTCTCACAAGTTCACACAAAGGAGGTAAGAATGCACATAAAACGAGGGGTTGTCTTTAAATGTCTTTAAATACATTTAAATAATGTATGAACACAGTCTGTCCGAGGTTGTGTGTTTGGGAACATACAGAACCCACACCTCTTTAAACATCACCCATGCGCTTCCATATTTGTGGCTGATGCCCCAAAAATCACAACAGATTTAAACCAGCAGCTAAAATATACACCAGGGACCTTTTGGAGAAGTCCAGTAGCTGTACTTCCAGGGAAGAACTTTCCTATTCTAGTTGAGGTGTTCACAGAGAGAACACACTTGACCACACAACTGGGGTCGGACCACCACAGGAGACAGTGTTTATACAGAGATCTCCTTCCCAGAAATCTAGTGACACAAATGTGTATTTTGAAAGGCTCTACAGCATGCACCAGTCCGAAAGAGTTTCATTCAAGCTGCACACTTCCTCAGCATTCCTCCTTCATCATGAAGTTTTATTCTTCATAAAATATTCATTTCCCCAGACCCATAAACCGACTACATCTAATTCAATGTCATTTTACAAATCCTTCCATTCCTGGCATCAATCAAATGCAGCTGGCTCTCAAACCACAAAACAACAGCTTGCTACATTATCATGTTAAACAATATATATCAACTTATGAAGCTGAGCAAGAAATGTCTGCAAAATCAGCAACTCCACAGTGGTGCCGATGACGCACAGACACTCGGGGAGGCAACTCTCCCACGACGGGTGTGGGCATGTCTTGGTGTACCTCAATATTCAGGGTTTATTTGTCACACTTTCTGGGCAGTTTCACTCTTCCCAGGATCCCTCAGAACCTCGCAGAGCTCCCCATTGACCAGACACAGATCCCAGCAGCCAGGCCATCACTCCAGAGGCTCAGCCATCAATCCCTTGGTTGCTCATCTGGCCCATAAATAGGCTTGGAAATATGGGCAAAAAGCTCCCCTTAGGCATTAGGAAGTAAAACACAGCACATGCACAGTTTTGTGGTGATTGGAGCAGATGGTTTCTTGGGAAAAACTCATTGGCATTTTGTTAATAACTTCTTAATAACCTGTTTCATTCTTTTTTCTTTTCTTTCATTTTTTCTTCTTTTTTTTCTCTGTCAAGATGCCAAGAGTACATTACAACTAACCTTTATTTGTTTACTAGATTCAGCTGCCAGATTCACAAATAAGGCTGGAGCATAGTGGCAGTGAGGCTTGTTTCTAGCTCGATGAAATGTGAACTAATGTCTCAAGTCTTCAGCCTTAAGACTCTGGATTTGAATACTAATGTTAAAATATTATCCATTTTAAGGATGATGAGTTGTAACTTTGTCAGAGCTGCAATGCTCAAAAACTTCACAATGGAGTTTTCCTATGGTTTTTTGACTCTTTCTGCGTGTCTCCCCTGCGTGTTCAGTACATTAAATGTTTTCTACGTGTGCCACAGCAAGGGAAGGTTCTATTTTCCTAATTGACATGACTTCAATGCTGAGGTTTATTTTCACCTTCTTCCTAACTTCAGCTGCACCTCTGTAAATGGATAATATTCAGTTGCACAATGGTATACTTTCAAAAAGTAATGAAAAATGGGATGAAGAAAGAAGAAATCAAGAGGATGACCTGCATCTCTAGAGCCCAACCTTCAGATAATGGAGCAAAGGTGGACCCTCCTGATTATGTTCTCATCATAACTACTTACATGTTTGACTGTCATTTTGTACTTTAAGACAAGCCCTGGGGAAGCAGAACAAACATAGGAAGGAAGGTCTATAATGGTTCCAAACAAGGGCATTTGAATTGCCACAATGGTTATTAAATTTATGTGTGTTCTTCAAAACTTGAAGGCCTTGCTCAACAGAGAAAATATTTAGTAAGAATTTCTGAGTTCAGGCTTTTGGCATATTTAGATTTATATGGAGCAATAGTTTTCTACCCTGTGGGACTTCTTCACATTATCTATTTAGATGTAAGGTCAATTCTTTTTAAACTGTAGTTTAGCTGGCCTCACTGAGCAGTACTCTGGGAATGCCAAGGTACTGCAGCAGCAGCTTTGGAGGGATGCACTGGTGAGCTATCAACTGTGGAACAAATAATAAACTTCTCTTGGTACACAAAAGAAACTTCAGTGATGTTGAGCAGAAATGAAGAACTGTCAAGAATTGTTCCTACCTACAGAGAGTTAATGCAGGCAGAAGCATTTAAATTGAGTAAGAAATAATGGGACATTCCTGGCTGAACGTTATGACAGGGCAGGGAAGACGTATGGGCAGGTCAACCTTTGGCAATGGAGGTATTTAACCTTTTTTTCTAGTGAGTAGCACAGCTGTTTTGGCAGAATGAATTACTCACTCCTGGGATGCTCAGAACATGAGTTATATACAGGACTGTCCCCAGCCCTACTGCAGCCACTGCTGCAAATGTTGTCAAGAGCTTTCGGGTATCTGCTGCTCCAGGGCCGACACCGATGTGTCAGTAAATGAACTTGCATGAGTTGAAGATGTGTGACACAGATGTTACTTTGGTATATTGTGCTTTGTCTCCAGTGCTATGAATGTTTCTTTCTTTAGGGTAAAATTGTTTTGGTGAAGACATGGAAAATTTATAGCCCCACCAAAGCTTCCCACATTGTGTGTATATTACCAGTACGTAACAGGTTATGATATTTTGTGGTAGCACATATACGCTGAAATTTATGCTCTACTTTTTGCAGATGCAAGGAATTACGAAGAATGTTATTTATCCTTTCATAACACTAAAATCCTCATCACAGATTTTGTGTTGTACAAGACTTGTGATCCTCAGTTGAGATATCCTACATTTTAGACCCCACGGAGTCTTCCCTCACAAAAAAAAAAAAAAAACAAACCAAACCACCAAACAATAAAACCACAAACAAACAAAAGCATGAAGTCTTTGTATTTGCCTGATGGACTACAGATAGCATGAAATAAGCAGTTCCATGAGGAGTAAAATCAATGAAGTTTAGTTTCCTATCTGCTGTCCAAAAGCCATATGGACAAGATGAACTCTTTAGAGGGGCTCAAGCCAGTCATTCCCTTACAAGATCATCATTAGGATCTTTTTCTCCTCTTTTATTTTTGTGGCACTTGTGTGAATTTAAGGAAATCCCTTCAAAGAACTTTATCCCTATGAGAAAACGAGTGGAAACCGAGTGCTGAGTTTAAAAGTCTTGAGGGACTGACTGACTGACACACAGACGGGTAAAAACACGTGCTGAAAGTCACCTTACTCAGATGGCTTCTTATTTTAGTGTGCCAGTTTCTTTTCAACATGCCTCTGTAGTAAAACTCAAAAATAAAAACTATTCCCAAGTGGTCATTCCAGACAGGGGAAGCAATAGGCTGTTTTTTCTCTATGTCAAATACTACTTATTAATCTTCCCCCTCATCTGAACATACACAGGTATAGGAGTAACAACAGAAACCTTGATGTGGGGTGACAGAGCTATTAAATGCTTTTTTGTGAGAGGAACAGGGTTGGTTGGTAGAAATTTTCTACACTTATAAAAAATGTTAACTTTTCACATTAAAAAAATAAAAAAGGGTTTAATATTTTAATACACACAATTTCTAACACAAAGAAAGAAAGTGCTATGATATGTTCCTGAACCAAGTTTAGTGAATCTAACCACCCAGAAAACAGAAATAAAGGGAATATAAGAGAAGGGGAGCAGTGACAGCTCTGCTGGTGTAAGAAACTCCTCACAAAAATAGTCATACTACAACTCTGCCCTCACCTCAACAGTTCCCACAGTTCTACTCAATTTACTGTTACCCCTTCAGCAAACCAGCCTTCCTTGCTCAGACACGTGGAATTCATCCCACTTGTTCACTTCCAGCCCCTCCAGATCGACTGGGGAATGCAAGTTTAGGGAAAGAAGACTCCGGACAATTGAGATGTGGCTGAGAAAGAATTGTATCCTTCCTCCAGGTGTGAACAGGCTGCAGATTTCAGCAAATCACCAAAGATTTTTTCTTAACTAGGATTCTTCCTAAGTTCTGAATCCCTTGTAAAAATGTCACACTCTCATGTCTGCCTCCCTTTTGACCAGTGAAGTTTATTAAGAAGAGGCATGAATTACTTCTTGGATCATGACCATAAGCTGTAAAAAGTCCCACTGTTCTAATATTCTAAGTGCCAATTCATAACATAATCTTCTATGTCAGATAACATAATTCATAAAGCAATATAACCCATTCTCTTGAAGTAAATGGTTTAATGTAAATGATGATATGCATTGAACATCTCGCAGCAGGCGAACATGACAGAACAGTGATTTATGCGTGAAAGAATATCTATTCAACACACAAAGAGCAAGATTCAGCCCTAGGCATACTCAGGAAACACAAAGGACCCATGTTCTCTCTGGAGCTTGACTAGCACTGGAAATCAATCAGAAAAATCAGCAAATGAAGCCTAGATGAGACATTAAAATGCCATTAAAATCAACCCCGTAAAAACAAGGCAGGACCATCCTCGAAAATATACACAAGAAAGCCTCCAATGGAGAAATTCCCACAACCAGCCCAAATCCCACGAGGACATTGGTCATTGCCAGCTAAACTCCAGGACACCCCTGCATCAGGGCAGATATGGGGGTAGGAAGCTCTTTCCTCCTCTTTTATACAACTACCAGGGGTGAAAAGCCTGAGACTTGATGCTTCTTGATGCCTGGAATGATTTGCTCACTCACTGAGCCCTTTGATCTGAATTGCTCGACAGTGAAGCATTTTGTCAGGGGTGTTACACCTCAGGAGGCTCACTGTGCTGTTCTCCCACTTCCCATGGAAAATTGGAATTGCCTGCAATCATTCAAATTTGATTTTGGGCATGCACAAGCTGATTAAATGCAGATGCAAACTTTATAGTCAAGAACAGCCAAGCTGAGAGCTTACTAAAAAAATATATATATTCTGCACTTATCTTTGTTTTATAATCCAAATGTTTTCTTTTAGCCTTTCTTTACCTTTTCTTTGATAGTTTCCCATTCTTCTGCTCTCCCCTGTTTGTATGGGTGGTATAGTTCTGGCCAAAGCAATGCAAATTGCTAATAGACAGCAATTTTTAAAGTCATGCAAATAAATAAAGCCAGATGTAGTTTTCATATCTAGAAATACCCATGGGAAATTACCTTATTGAACGTGGTAGAAAGCTTCCCCTAAACGTCCTGACAGAAAATAAACCAGACAAAATTAGATTAATCATTTAACTTTCTCTCCAAAAAAAGAAGTTAATATCCAGTTTCTCCCAGGTCTCTAAGGACGGAGGCATTCTTAATCAAGACAAATGAAGAAAAGAAAATAGAGGTTTCAGAGCCTTCACTTAGGTTAGTAAAAAAGGATAGTCAGTTATTTGCATTCTGAACTTCTGGGAGGGAACTGGCCATCTTTCTCTTCAAAGCCACTCTCACCTTGTCAAGCAGAGTTAGAATTCTGAGTATTTACACCAACAGCAAGGAAAACAAGCACAGACTCTTCTCTCAGCCCTTATTAAACAAACTAATGACCTGGAGCCCAGTTCACATCCAGCAACCCACCAACCATGAGAGCCTCGTTTGGGGACCTACCAGCACTTGGAGCTCTTGGAGCTGAGAAAGAATCAAAGCAACACTGGACTGTTATAATTTTATTTATTTTTTAATGGAGAAAACCCATGCCAATAGCAGGTCCAACACAGGAGATATCTGTCAGTCATATTTTCTTTTTTATCTAGAACTGTCTGTAAAGCAAGCGCAAAAGTAGTTGAGTAAAATTCGCGGGAATGAAAGAGTTCAGCTCCAAACGTAAGTTTTAAATCAGTGGTGCATTAAAATCTAATAACACTTTGAGAACGAAAAAGAGAAGGATATTTTTCCTTTCATTCTGACAACAAATTATTTCAAAATGAAAAGAAAAACAACAAAAAAAAACCCCGAAATAGCAATGATACTAAGTGCTTTTTTTTTTTTTTTTAACACTAAAAATACACTCTGTGAGCATTGGGTCATAAGAAACCCAGGCCACACTACTCTGTGTGTATACTCTGCATTAGGACTTGTTCCAGAACAGCAGAAAAATGGATTTTTCTAAGAAGGTGAAGTTTTCACAGATTTCAGTAATCTTTTGATGAGGGCCACACTCACAGATGGAAGATCTCATTCCTCAAATTACCTACTTTTGTAAAGGAATTGACTGGCTTAAAAATATCTCATAAGAAAGGCAGCAATTACACCCCCCTGTCTCAGTGGGCTTTAATCAAAATCACGTCACTACTTCACAGAAATCACTTTCCACTATTTGTCTGTGTCCTACTAAGGTACCCTGGCATCCTTCCTGATTAAAAGGTAATAATATCACATTTTAATAAGATCTCTTAGTGCAAGGTCAATCTGCCCTGATTGGAAATGCTTTTTGAGACAGTGGGCCAGAATTTCTGTTGATCTAATTCAGCCCAGTACTACTAAAGCAAAGATTTATATTGGGTGAGGCTATGGAACATAGAAACGACCTTGAAGGGCTGCATTAGGTATACACAGCATTAAAATGCTTTTATTCCCTTTTTACCTTCCTAATTTCTCACATCAGCTTATGTGAAATGAAAGAGAAAAGCAAAAAGCACGATCTGTGCCTTTATTTTGTGCCTCTCCTGCATTAGAGCCTTTTCCTTCTTGCTACCAGCAGCTTGTACAAGTATCAGTTTTTCTTCATATGGGTGTAGGATAATGACCATACACCTCCATACACGCCATCAGTTGCTGCACCTTGGAAGTTCTCATCTTTATTCTTTGCCTTGTTAACTAATATGAACTGGTTGTGCTTTAACCTCATGCTGCAAAGTGGGGATAGAATTGAAACACCCTGTTATCCATGGTTCTGTCACTGTGATTCTCATCATCTGCATCAATCCCAAATTAACCCACAAAACCCAATATTATATTTAATATATTTTATATATATATATTACATAATTATAATATAGATAATACTTCAATATGATAGAAGTAGTGCTGATGAAAGAAGAATCAGACATCCTAATGAGGAGGTAAATTGTCTTACATATCTTCCAGCCTCATCTGTAGGACCCAGAGCACACACTTAATTCTAATGTATTATTTCATCTTTGTATTGATTTCGTAGTCAAGTCCCAGCCATTTGATCTATTAAACATCTGAGAGTTTTTATCTGAGGGATAAGTGTAAGGATCTTTTTAGGTGAGTTTTGTTTTTCTTGCTCCCCCTCTCCTGCAGGTGAACTCTTGGATAAATTATTTGGTTGGTCTCTCAGTGTCTGCCCTATTGAAGTTAATAAAACTCATCCTGCCCAAGCACTGTTTCATAAAGAATTCACTGCTGCACCCAATAAATAAATTGGGTGACTACTCTCCCTGTTCTCCATCCAGAGAATTGCACTTTTCACATCACAGGTGCAGTAACGCCTGTTAAAACTACAAACAGAAGTTAAATATTTGATTTTAAAGTCTCCAAGTTAGTATTGGACAAATTCTCATAGAGGATCATAAGGCATGTCTTGAAAAGATATTCCTTCCCTTAAAAAAGATTCATTTCCCCCCCCTCACATTCTTCTGAACCAAGTTCAACATCTTCCCACTGTTAAGGTATCCACAGGGAGGAAAGATAAACACAGTCAGTTATTCTGGAAACCTCCACTTCAAACTGGTACGCCTTGATTTAAAGGCTGATAACTCATTCCCTAATAGCATTCCAGAATAATAGAAGTTGGAATGGTTTCCAGCCATCTTCCCCATCTTGAGATTGAATATCTGCATATAGAAATCCTTGCAGCCCTACTCCAAATGATCTTTTTGGTTCAATTATATTTTAAAGCCACTATAGCTGATTTAATAGAGGATTCAGATGCTGAAAGAATATGCTCTGTGATTTTAAAGCAGGTCTTTGAAACTATCATATAAATCACAGGTTTCAAAACTCTATCCATATATATAACAATAATACAGTTTGGAGTGTGTGATATATGTTTTAAAACAGGCTTTGATATTCTTTCCTGGATTAAGTCATTAATTAAGTCACTTAGATCAGCAAATTTGGGGTTAGACAGTGTGATTCTGTGATTGATTTCACTCAGTTACAACCATTTTAGGCTCAGATTATTTCACAGTCAAGTCTTTCAAGTTCCTTAGTAGTCACTGGAGAGGGACTGACAATTTTGGATGCAGTTCGTCCCATTCTAATCTAAAAATTTAGGACAAGTGAGATGAAGCATCTTTAGAAGTGATTAACTGGATGAAATCTAACTCAGAGAGGACATCAAACTCCAGGGCACTTAGAATAGGTGATATCACTCCTGTTAATTCTGCCCATCACTACAGATGTGGAAAATAATGTTGGAATAAAATGATTCTCCTGCACTTCTGTTCTAGTATCACACGCTCCAAAACACTTTCACTTTTCCATTCCCTGACTACTTAGGGCTGAAGGGAGCTCTGGGCTGCACATCTTTACAGTCTGCACTGACACTTGACCCTTGCAGGTCTCCAAGGATTAACAACAGGCCATGATATCACTGTTCTTACTCCCTTAGAATTGATGCATCAGGTTGGGAAAGGACCTTAAGCAATAAATCAAGTTATTTTAACTCTGTGTGTAATTGATTTAGTGTTGAAAGGGCTACATTATGTCCCTGCAGAGAAAATATGAGTATGGAAAAGGTTCGGTATGTCATAAAACATCTAAATATTGACTATGGAACTCCTTAATGTAAAATTAATAATTAAGCACAGACTGGCTCCTGATATATCACTGTCAGCAAGTGGATACTTTGAGATCATAAAGATTTGTGGAGCTTTGTGCAAATATAATGTCATTAAGTCACAGGCTGGCTCAAGTACATTTATACTCATGCACATGTTCTTTCTTAGGTGCAAAACCACCCAGAAGCATCAATCAGTGCTGTATCATCTCAAGAAAGAAGACTCAGGAATAGATTTCAAGTGGTAACACCCACCCTTCTACTTTTCCACCAAGTAAAATTCCATAGCCCTCAGTCTGGACACACTTTAAATGCAAGTTTTCAATTCAGGACTTCAATGAAATATTGTTTCTCGGGGAAAAGGTGGGTCTGACCCGTGTAAAGGATGCACTGGATGGAGCCATAATGGGTGAATGTCCATTCCAGCCCTCACCTTCCCCTGTTGGAAATAAATTGAAAAGCAAACAGGACTTGGGAGCAGACAGAGAGGGCCCTGCCTTGGGTTCCCTGCTGACATTTGCCCTCACGATTTCCAGTGTTAAAAATGTCAGTAGCAACGTACCACAAAGTTCAAAGGCAACTTGTAAACACCATTTGTCAAATACACCCATAAATCTTCCCCTCAACCTCAGCCTTCTTTTCTAATTTCGAGTGGAGCCCTGGTTCAAGGAGAATGGAAGAATGACAATTCCAAATGAAATCAACCTCCAGGATGCAGTCTCTGAGAGCCTGGGTGGATTTCTTCCATGCAAAACTCGTTAGAAAAATCAAGAAATATTTTACTTTGCACCCCTTGTTTTCCTGTGATTTATTTGTTTGTTTTTCCCACTAGCTTGTATGAACCCTGCTTTCTATGGATGTGAGCTGTAAATCTGCCTGCTAGTCAAAAAGTCAAGGTCAGCACTGAGTCACAGTTCTGGTCTCCAAGATTTCTGCTGATGTCCTTCCCTGACACTGCCACACACTTTTCAACTGGATGAGATCATCAATATTTTACTACACAGGATATTTATATAAATTCAAGCGTTGAGGATCACAAGACCCCTACTACAGCTACACTGTAAATTCCTTGGCTTTTGTCAAGACCAGTAACTTCCAAAAACCCCCTCAAACTTTACGCCTGCTAAAGAAAAAAGAAAAACAAACAACCAAGCAAACAAACAACAATCCCCCAAACTTATCAACTTTGATATCTTTATAATTATTTCCTGTCTGTTTATCTACAGCAAAACCCCTATGACAGTTATAAATGAGCCACAATGATTTGTATCTATGGATTACGTGTCAAATTTGAAAAATTGTAGCTTAAATCATAGATTCGTGACAGATCTGGGAAGTCTGAGAGGAGAGAGGCATTCCAATGACATGTACCAATGTCAGATGAAGTTATTCTGGATTTTATTACACGACCAGAAACACATATTAAATAGCTGCAAACTCTTTTTCTCCAGGAGTTCACTGTGCTTTTTATTCAAATGTGCTATTTTATTCAAATGTACTATTTTATTCAAATGTAAAGAGAGAATAGTTTATAATTTCAGTCACTTCCATGCCACTTCTGAACTAACCCATTGATACCAATCCCAGCAGCATTCTCTTAAACATATTGTACTTTCTAAGCCCATAACAACCAGATCTGATAATGATCTTCTTTGCACTGAATAGATCTGTTGACACAATGCAACTACAAATTAAAGCAAATGGGTGATTTGCTAAAGCAAATAAAAGATGGCACATTCTACGAGTTTCTCAGTTACACTGCAATGACACAGAATACTAATATTGTTTAAAAATGAAAAGAAAAAAATCCTGTATGCTCATGCAAGTATTGACTTTTAGAACTACACAACTAGTGACAAATTAGTTATGCTGTCGAAAGCACAGAAATGCAGGTGCCAATAGCACTGCGAAAAAAAAAATTGGGGGTAAGAGGAGGATGTTCTCAAGGATGTCAGACGTGATTTCTTCCGTATATATTTCCTGAATTTTTCAGACTTTCCTTGTTTAATTAAATTCCATCTGTGTTAAAAGATACATAATTACTTGGCTCAAACAGAATATATTTAATAATAAGCATTAGGATCTTAGAGAGAAACACTTATTTCTCTATTTCAGATGTCAGGGATATTTTCTGTCCTTGGAAATCATGGTTTGAGACTAAGTTTGACTTGGAAAACTTGAAACTTCAGTTTCCTGTACCATGAAATACCATGGCCCTACTGACCACTGTTTGATTTGCTCAGCAAAAATGACAATTGCAAACTGGATATTCTGATATTTTGCATACAAATATAACACACAGCCTGGCTTAACAGCTAAACTGCCTATATCCAGCCGGAATAGGTTCCCTCTGCTGCCTGAAACACAGTGTGAGCCAAAATTCCCTCCTTTGGCTGGGAAATGAGAGAGTTTTGCTAGAAGCACCATTCACACCTGGGTTCTGCACTAAATAACATGAAAAGTGCTGTCATTCTCTGCTTGGATTTGTCCATAAATCAGTTCTTTCTTTTCTAAAATTAAGAGGTTGTAGAAGCTGCAGAAAAGCTCCACTGAAGTTTTTATTCCAGTGTAACAATCTTAGTAGTAGTTCATAATATCATTCAGCTGCATCCCACTTGCAGAATGACCTAATTATGCTAATTTCAGAGAGGTTTTATCGCATTTACATGGAGGAAATAAATTGATAGATGTTCTGTGGTGGATCAGTTATGGGATCCACTGTGTATAGTACTGGAGCTCCACACACAGACACCTCCTGCTGCTCCAAAACAGCAACATTCCTGTGCACAGGAAGAAAAGTTCTGTCGTGAATAATGCAACGCAAGTGCGTGTGCTGTCACAATTTGTTTCCAAAAATCTTCTTTTTAAACTCATGCTTTGTTCCCTGATATTCCAACATCTGGGCAGTGGGTAAAAACCCCTCTGAGCTGTTCTGTGTAGGCCAGGAAGGTGTTGTTCCATCAGGGTTTGGATGGAAATGCTACAAAGCGGCCCCAGCTGGTCCTGGAGTTGGAAAGCGATTAGGAAAAAAGCAGTGAAGGGGATTTTTCATTCTCTGGTTGTGTGCCTGTTCCTAAAGCAGTGAGATCTATGTATGAGGCTACAAATTGCGTTATAAATTAACCACGCTACAGATGTTTATAAGCCATAATTAGAATCAACCCAGTGACCCCTGATTAAACATTTATGAAAGATTTATTCAAAACTAGTTAACCATTTATAAGGCACTTGTATGGAAACAGAGTATAAATGATGACTTTCAATTTTCTGGGCAAACTTTATAAAGCACTTTCATTTCATCTTCTGTCCTAGTTACTGCACGTGGAGACACTGCAATACTGGATATGTGGTAATTTCTGGCGAGTTTTGACTTCATGATTCTGGGATGACACTATGAATAATAGTGCAGGAGCATTACAGGCTCATAAAAGCAAATGAATGCTTTAAGAGCTGACAGTACATACATTCTTAAAAGTGAAATCTATTTAAATGTACTGCTCTGAAGCAAAGAGAGATATTTTAATATGTGTATAATTATGAGTGCCTGTGTATTTTTCTTTGATATGATTTCATTGTGAATAGCATTATTTAAATATGTAAGGGAGTTAATTTTTGGATTATATACACATATACTTGGTGTAACATAGATAATAGAGATATAGAAAAATATTAATAAATAGATTTTAGTGAGATTATTTTTAGTTGATATCAGTGCAAAGGCGATTCAAACTTGGGGTCTTTTCATTGACATTTTCATCTGCTGAGTTATCCACGTTGAACTGGCTTGACTCAAACAATTCCAGAAGAACCCCTTCTGGAATAAGAAGCTCATCGTCACCTCTTGGCTGCTGTACCAATGTCCTTCCCATGTGCCCTGTGCACCTCTAAGATGCTCAACAGCCAGTGGATCCTATAAACTCACACAGCCCAACAGAAGAGCTGCTTCCTCCTCTGTTTTTCATATTCCAGGCACTTATTTATCAAGTGGTCTGTCGATAACAGAAAATAGAACTTCCCAGTGATGGGTAAAGGGTTAGAAGGTAACGCTGCAAACCCTCCTTTCGTGCTCTGCTGGTGCAGGTGCTGGGGGGACACGTTGCTCCCGTGGCCTGCACAACCCTCAGGCTTTGGGAAAAGCACTGGGACCTCCAGGAATTTCACACAGCTTACCAGTAAGGCGTCAAAGCTTTTCACTATTCACACACTGACCCAAGTTTAAAGAGAGAAGATTACACAAACCATCACATTTCTGAGAAATCCAAGTCCTTGTGCTTTCATTCTCTGGAGTAGAAATATTATCTTTACCTAAACACACTGGTCAAAATCTTAACTCTTACCTGATCAGTCAGCTACAGGAATTAAAAAAGTATGTGCTTTTTAAAAGTGATTAGTGGAGATATTGCATTCCTGTTGTTCATGTTTTGCTGCATCAAAAGCAATTAGTATTAATGAAAAACTGACAAGTACACCAGAATTATTACAGAGGAGGAACAAAACATCATTTCAGCTCCTGCTGTCATTGAAATCCCTGGAAATTGAAATGTGACACTACAAAAAATATATCTGTTATTAAGAGAGGCTGCATTTTTGTGATTCTAATGTACAAAACTGGATATATTAATTCTTTACCGTGTTTATTCCGTTAGAATATTTGAAAAAATATACAAATGTCTAAAGCAAACGGCCATAAATGTTAACAAAATGTAAGCTGTTGACGTCTGCGTTCACAGGCACCTCAGAAAGTATCATAAGAAAATTTTTCATTTAATGTTTTGATTCTCAAACATAGTAACAGAGAAGTCATTACAGAATTACCGTACTAATAACCAGCACTGGAATTTGAAGAGAGGAAAAACATTCTGGTTTCCCCAATTCGTTTCATGTAGGCAAACACACGAAACCTAAACAAAAGAAAATCTAAAGATTCCTCTCCCTTGGTAAGAAAACATCTTCATTTGCATAATCTCCTACAAGTCTAATTTTCCTCTATGATATTTTGGAATGTTTTCCTGATCAGTGAATTCCCCGCGGCAGTATAAAAACTTCTACACTCAGTAATGAAACACTTTTTTTTTAAACCACAAAATGAGGATTTGCAGTACAAACATCCCTGGCATCCTGCCGTAAGACAAAACTACTTAATTCCCTCCTTTAAACAGAATCCACATAATCAGGAACAGATTTATGCCTCTGGAATAACAGCAAGTGAGAGCTTCCATGAGAGGGGGATACTCGTGCTTACAACAAACCACCTTAAAATGATGCTCAGACTGGCTGGAATTGTGACTCCTTGGCTATCTCTGTGCTTCCTCCTGTCCTTAATGGAGCAGACAGAAAGACTTGGAGCAGGAATTAAGGAAAAGGTGAAGGTGGTCAACTGGTTCCACCCTGAGTGTGTGTAAAGCACAACCCTGGAAGCTCCTTCCCCAACTTGTGCTGCTTTCCCAAACTCTGACCCACCTGGCTCCTGTGACAGACTCCTGCCCAGGGCTGTGATGCTCAGGTTTGGGCTATTCCCAAAGGATCACACCCACTGCCAGTAAATAACTTAGGACACGCCCTTATCCTGCCCTCATCCACAGCAGACATCATTTACTCGCTGACAACAGAGGCAACCATGAGCGAACGGGCTGTTTGAAGAGCCCTGGAGCTGTGGTGAACTGAGTGACCTCTGAGTCCATCAAGAATCCTCAGCATGGCCGTCCGTGTCCCAGGAAAAGATGCTGACACAGAGCTGCTGTTCAGATTCACTGCTCTGGCAGCTGCAGCATCACCCTCACAGGCAGGCTGTGGGTAAAGTGGGCAGGGTTTGGCAGCAGGCAGGGGGACAGGTCTCCTTCCCCTGCCTGAGCCCTCCTCTTCAGTCAGAGGGTTCTACAGAAATATACTCAAGCCAGATGAAACTAAATGGAAATACGAGCAGGGAAACCTAAACAGCCAGTCTAGGAAAACTATTACTGGCAATTCTGAAAGACAAAATTATTTATCCTTGCATAATTTTCAGAGGCTGTTTCCTCACACAGAAAAGGAGTGAATGAAAAGCTCTTGGTGGTGAACGGTCCAAGGGTTGTGCAGGGTCACACTGCTTTATGGACCACTGAGCTTTGATGTACTGCACAACCCATTAGTGGTCTCTCACTTTGCTGCTGGAGAGTTACTTAAAAAGGATAATATTTATTTTGCTATTTACAACCTATGCAGAGAGGGTAGGCAAGAGGTTTTAGAAGGAAACACAGATATCAAAATAAATCAGCACAAGAACAACATAAAATGAAACTATCACCATCTTTGCTGCCTTTAAATATAGGCTGTTATTTGGCAGGTTTCAACCTCCTTCAAACATTAAGTAACCACAGAATTTTAAGGCCCTAAATTTAAATCCACATTAGCAAGCAAACTGGTTCCCAAATACTGTCCACATGAATATTTCCAGGGCAGTGACACTTCTCCTGAAATGGGTAAGTCTTTCTCTGAATGCAGTTTGACTCAGCAGATGTGCTGACATAAGATCAAGGTCTCTGAAGGATTTTATTACACATACATTCCTATTAATGCAGAAGAATTGTTAAATAAATGTTACCACTACTGACAGCAGTAATAGTAACATTATTTATTTAAGTTCCACATTTCCAATTTGTTCCATTTATTTCACAACTACACAAGCTTAAAAAGACTTCTTAAAGTGAATCACAGACATGAGAGCATCAGAAAACAAATTAGATCATCAAGTCTGTATCATTATTCTGTTCTCTTCAGGTTACACATGCAGGAACATTAACGCTTTTAAAGGCAATTTCAACAAACTTTTTTTGCTGACATTAAATTGAGATTTTCCTTTCCTTCCACCTCTCCATAGCATGCAACAGTGACCATTCATGTATTTATAAATGCATTTCTAAATAGTCTGAGACTTGCTAGAAATGTGGCAGTCCCACAGCACCTTACAGATTGGGCTTTATTCTCAGCTTCCACTTAAACAAAGTTTCTTTTTCTCTGCACTGATTTTTTTTTTTTTTCAGATCAATGATTTTCAGCTGCATTTTAATTACAAAACTGTAACACAATCTATTGTCCTTATGTATACACAATGCAAAGTGCTCCAAAAAACGTGTATAGGAAATGAGGCTCATTCTGAACGTATCAGCTGAAAAGGCTGATTCGGTGTTTCTTCCAAAAGCAGAAGAAATGGACTTGATTTTCAGCTATGCCAAAGTAATACAAAAGGTCTTCCAGGAACGAGCAAGGAGATGAAGATTCAAGGTGTCTTTGCATTTCCCCAGTCAAAGAGGATCAAAAGCAACCTCCGTCCATCCAGGTGCCCCACTGGTTACTCTTGTGCCATTCCACAACCTCTGCCTTGCCTGTTCACACCACTGAAACCTCCCTTGCCCTCATAGTAACAGTGATAACTATTCCAGAGAGGAGTTTTTGGCTGTTAAGTTCACTAAACAACTCTGAACCCAAGACAATGGAACTCCTGAACCTTAAGAGTCGTCTATAGTATCTGTAGGAACTCAAAGTCCCATTGAATTCCAAAGAAAACAAAACAATTTTCTCCCCAGAAAAACAGTATTTTTTTTTTAACTGACTAAAAAGAAAGTTGAAAAAAACAGATATGAGTGACTATCTCTTACTTCAAGGGTACCTTTCAAAAGGACTTGGTGCCCTAAAGGTAGTTGGACAAATAAACAGTAATATTTTCCCTTACAAACAAGCTACTCACACACTCACACCATCACAATCCCAGCCACTCGGGCACAAAAGAGGTTTATACTGAAATCTCACAGCCCTTCAGCTGTAAGACAGACACAAAACATCCTTCCTTGGTCATTCAGTCCTACAGTGGAATCTCAGCAGTAAAATCATTTCTGGATGCTCCTGGTTCACATGTTTGAGCCACTGGGAAGACGGGACTGGCAGCCCAAATCCAGGCAGGAGAGGGTTTGACTGCAAGACTCTTCCTACCTGCCTTGTGATCCGGGCAGTTCTCTCTCCACAAGAGTCCTCCAAATGGTTGGGCTTCATTTCCCCTTTGCAGGGAAGATTTGGGGGTGCACAGGAGATCACAGGGCATAGAACTCTCAGGTTTTTCTGTTGACATCACCACCGAAGTTAAATTTTGATGTAAATATATAACACATGCTGAGAGAAATATTTGGCTGGCTGTCGCCCTTTGCACTCTGTTCAGCTGTTTTAGCAAGACTCATTTGATGGTGAAATTTAACTGCATCTGCATGAAAATCATACAGAGTATAGGGCAGAAATAAATAATTTACAAATGTCAGCCTTTTTTTGTTTGTAAACTTAAACAAGAGGACTAGCACTGAGTGTTTGAGGGAGCAAACCTACATAATGCCACAAGTGAGAAGTTCCCAAAGATGAAAATTGACTCATGTGTTTGTTATGTTTCCATCCTTGGAAAACCTGCCTGTATAATAAAACACACATAGTTTTTCTGAGGCTGATTAACTAGCTTGTTTCCAGTAAAATTACTTTCCCCTGAGAGGAACATTAAGATTTTTCTTTAATGCAATCTTCAGCCATTACCACTGATTATGGCTTCATTAAATATGAAAATGAGGATTTACTCTTTGCAGCAGATATCGCTTTCTGCATAAGTGAGTAAAGATTTTCCTCTGTGCTTCACTCAGAGAGAAGCGTGAACAAATATTTTATTTATGGACAGTTTTGAAGGAAGAAATTGCCTGTGGCAAAAACACAGCTCAGTGGCAAAATACTTTGCCAACAGGATGAAAGTCTGGGGTACAAACCACTCCAATCTGGGCAGCCTCTGTGGCACCAAGTTAAATGCAATAAACATTCATCAGCGAGATAAGCTTATTAATCATAAAACTCCTTGTTTGTGAATGAATCCATTAGTTTATTAAAAGGCTGGTTGAAGACAGAAAGGTATTTCAGTCAATGGACAGCCAACTGTCTTGGTAATAGGAATGGATCTCTGGCAGGTGCAAAGGCTTCATCTAAAACATACATAAAATAGCCATAATTTAAAGGAAGACAGCAGAGAAATTCCATATTAATGTGCTAATAGAGCTTGAGCAGCAAAGATTGGTTTTTTAAATGATCATTCTTGCTAAATATTTTCTGGAAATGCCAAATTTAATTCTGTCTTTGAAAAAAAAAAAAAAAAAGTCTTTCAGAATCTCCTACTACTGAGCTTTCTCTAATTAATACACTGTTCTATAATCAATATTTACTCCACAAAGCCTTGAAATGTTAAATTTCAGGTATAATGACAACAGCTCTGCCTTGCTGTCTGAGTTGCCCAGCACCAGGTGAGCAGGCCTTGTACTGGTTCTTCAAAACCAGTTCACACTCACGGTTTAATGAGATCTTTTGAAGACCAGAACCATATTCTACCTCCACGACTTCTGAACACATTGTAAGTGGATAAATTCACCAACTGCTTGCTGTAAAGGGTATTCCCAGTTTCCACATTTATCAAGGAGATATTTTAAAGGGCTGATCTATAACCTCAGGGATCAATTTCGACAAAAGCACATCAGATCAATAAAGCAAGGAAGAAAAAGCGAAGTGAGCAAGGAAATAGAGAGGAATAGGAAGGCATTACTTGTCAGAGGCACTGCAAACATCCCCTCACAAACAAGAGCTATTCTCAGGAGCAGACAGTCTCACTCTTGCCTTCACTCTAAACCAGTCAAAAGTGCATTTTTAATTCCCATCTTCATGTCTAAGTGCCTGACACTGGTTTCTCTCTCAGGGCCAAGCACGTTTCCATTGGTAGACATTCAGCAGCTCTTTATGGAGCAGTACACTAAAATAGGCTAGAAAATGCGCCTCCCTCTGACAGCAATAACCCTGTGCATGGTACAACACTGATATACACACTATTTGTAACTAATGTTCACAGATTCCTTTGTGAGGGAGGTCTCTCCCCCTATACTGAGGTCCTAATGCAAGTAGTCCAGCAATCACCAGAGGTGAGTCGGTGGTATATAAATTGTAAATGAAAGTTTTGCCTCAATTTAAATGTCACATACTTTGTCCTGGGTTCTCTCCAGGATTTATTAGCACAGCCAGAGGGCACTTCAGTTTGCCTCTCATGTAAAAAGCTAATATTTTACCCTCAGTACCTTATGGCAGAAAGAAACCACACAAATTTGAAAGCATACGGCCAGAAGTCAGCTTCTAAAAAAAAACCTTAAGAGCTATAATTTCAACACCATATAATAAATTGTGCTCGAAATAAGGTGAAATCATTCTGTCAAAAAAGAACACAGATTGTCAATCAACAGCAATTCCTTGAAAACAGACTGAAATAAACATAACAAGAGTTCCATCACGAGGACTGTCTGTGATCAAAAATGTTACAATGGTATCGTTTAAATTCCTCTAAATTCAGGGGGAAAAAGGGACCGTGGAAAACACTGAATACAAACATCAGCAGGCAAAGTGTAGATACATGTTCCCTAACCCTTGGACCAGTCCAGCTCCACTGTTTTCAAAGGAATTACAGTAACAGTGAAGACTAGGAATCAAGGTCCAGAGCACGAAGTGTTAGAATTAAAGGAGATTTAACTGGAACTCCTCCTCCATCTCTAATTCTGCATGGGAAGCCATTACACATTGTGAGCACATCGACGGTCCCCTGGGTTTTTTTCCCCCCTAACAGTATTCCATTGGAAAGATAAATCCCAAACAAAAAATATGTAAAGAGTTAATATTTCTGGTGGGAAGCTTATACTCATTTAGAGTGCTGGAAGTTTTCGGTGTAACTTTTGACCAGTACAAACTAAGAGCCAAAGAATGGGGTGATGGAACCAACAGCTTTGATATTAATGTCAGAGCAGGGCCCTCCACTGGCAACAGAATCCTAAAAAGACAAGTACCTTTAAAAGCTACTGGCTAAAACACACAGTAACAACAAAAGAAATTTCACTGCAAAAGCAAAATGCCAAGTAAGTTATCAATTTCCTGAACTCTCCGAAATTCTACTCTTGATCTATCACAGAAATCAGGCAGATACAGCACGAGAGATGGACTTACTGGGTTCATCCATCTTTTCATAGAAGCTGCTTTCCTTGAATACAGTGTGAACTTGGCAAAACATACAAGTACATTTTTAATTTATAACAGATTTAATGGGGCGCTGAAAAGCAGCTGCTTAAGTATTTATTTGTTTATGATGCTTTTTAATACCTTTTGTTTATTATCCTCGTGGATATCCTTTTACAACTTGCTCGTCTCTGCCATGAATCAACAATGATTAGCGTTAAAAGCCATACAATATTTATTACAGCAATGTGTCTCCTGCCTAAGGGAAGGAGCTAAAGAAAAATAAGGATTTCAATCTTCAAAACAGACAACACAACGTTTAAAGATGTTTGGCCAAATTGTTTGTTTTTTTTTTCTCCATAAAGGTAGAATCCTGTAAAGTTCTGTGATCAGAGCAGCTCTTATCTGCCAAATCAAGACAGAATGGAAACAAAAAGGATCGTTTTGAACTAAATATAGCATTGGAATGGGAACAGAAGGATCTTTGCAACTCTGATAAACACCCAATGTCACCTGAAAAAAAACCCCAAACCGCCCTATAATCTTTCTCTTTTTTTGTTACGATCCCCCACTTGTAAAATATGCTCAGCCCATATGAGGACCATAGAGATGATGGGCTGGAAAACAACATTTAGACCAAACAAGTTATTTTTTTTTGGAATACCTTCAACAGTCAACTCAAAAGTTAAACAAACACACTGAAAGCCCAAATAACTCAAACATAAGGATGACACAATTCCAACAACTACTTTACCAAAAGAAGCCAAGACCAAAATGAAGTAAATGTGCACACATTTTAAAGATCACAGAGTATTTCTTATCTCCACCGCTTCGGCTTAAGCAGGAAAAATACCAACTGTGAACAAATATACATTAAAGGGTATCATAACTTATCATCAAGCTGAAAGAAACCATGAAGGTTTTAAAAAGATTTCCCAATCAGATGGAGACTTGAGAGATCAAGGTAATGACAAATTTTAAGTGAAAACAACGTGGGTGGATTTGAACTTCATTTTCTTATTTGCACTTCAATACAATTTTTTTTTTTAAAGAATGCTTTTTCTTAACAAAAAAAAAATCCCACTAGGCATTGCATTCTTAATAAAATAATAAGATGCTCAGGACAGCACCTCAGGTGTCACTAACTGGTGGTTTAAATATCATCAAGTACCTAAAAAATCATAGAATCATAGAGCAGTTTGCGTTGGAAGGGACCTCAAAGATCCTGTGGTTCCAACCCCCTGCCGTGGGCAGGGACGGGACAAAAGAACATTTCCTGATGCAATCACTGCTCTAGTGCTCATAGTACATTACTTTTTCTAAATTAGAAGCGTCCAAATGTGGGAAAACCCTTCTTTTGGCAGGTGTAGTTTGACTGGAATAGCAGTCAGACAACGTGGTGGAAGATGAGGCCCATGCTCACCAAAGCTTCCAAAATCAAAGCTAAAATTCACATGTTTCAGGGATTCCAGGGACTTTTTCCTAAGTGACTTGAGCAGGTTTGCTATAGAATACCTGTCTCTAATCAAGAACAATTACCATATCAATCAAATGTAATTAATCAGCTAATGAAAGTTTCAAGATGTTTTTTCCAAACACTTGGTTTGTGCCTGTTCATCTCTCACCCTTTGTGCTTCTCACCTGATCAAAGAGCAGCAAAGTGAACACAACACCGATGGAAAGTCCATATCCCTTTTCAATTTTAATTAGGGTTCACTACTGGAAAAGCTTCACTCAGGTTGATCCGTTACCTTTAAACCTCTGTGGTTTTACCTTTTTTTTATTTCCGGTGTTATCCTGGGCACAAATCCCTCAGAATTATCCCCGCCCCCAAAAAAAGGAACCCACAGAAAGGAAAATAGTTTTGTATTAAAACAGCTCAGGAAGCCAATGGGGAAAAAAGAGAAAGAGTTATTGGAATGACTAATAGCACATTAAAAATATATTAAAAAGGTGTAGTATAAAATGAGATAATAAAAAACAGGTTAGTAGAAATTCATCCCCAGTGAATCATAATTTTAAAATATTTGCAGAAACAAATGAAATTACAATATAAAATTCCAATTATTTAGAATTGAGGTGAGTATCTTCCTGCCTGGCATATTTACCAAAGAACTATAGAGATGCTGAAAAAAAAGCATTTTAAAAGAGAAAGTAATGAGAAAAATAATTTTCTCATAATAAAATCTTCGGCAAACAAGTTATAACTGTATAAAAAAAAAAAATCACCTATTAAAACTTCCTAACTGCTCAAACTTCGTGCAAATGCACTGAAAGCTAACCTTGGGAGAGGTGTAGAAAATCTCTTTGCTGCTACGAGATTCCAGCTGGAAATTTGTACAGAAAGGTTGGTAATGGCAAAGTGCTGGTTTCATGCTTTGCTCTGAACTGTTCACACACTGACTAACATCCGAAAACACAGTTTTGTGGGAGTTTTTTGGTCCTAATAAGCATTTTGGGCAGCTTTTCCAGCATTTCACACAATTGCAAGTTTATTTGAAGTATTGCTGAATTTTGATTTGATGGCGGAACTTGCAGAGCTGGACAAAATCTACATCTGGGAATGGAAATTTCTTAATTCTTTTGCTTTATTGGTTGTTGCAGAAGATCAAAATCTCTGGGAAGTGTTGCTTCATCTGTCCTAGAAATAGGAAAAAACACCTCTTCCTTCCAAATATGTGCTATTTGTATTTTCCTCTCAAAGGCTGCAAGAATTTATTGTAAAACCTACCCCACAGTTCGAGAGGCAAATAGTTGAGTAGCTCAAATCACAGAATTGTTATGTTTTGGAAAAGACCTTTCAGATCATCACATCCAACCATCAACCCACTAAACCACGTCCTGGGGTGCCACACCCACACATCTTTGGAGCACCTCCAGGGGTGGTGACTCCACCACTGCCCTGGGCAGCCTGTTCCAAGCATTCAAATCACAGTTCTCGTGGCCTTTTTGCAGCCTTTCACAGGCCCTCTGCGTCCTCTCGAGAACATTTATCCTTGGTCAACACACGGACAAAATTTCCACCTTGCCATCAGCAACACCAGCAATTAGCACATTAGCCTCAAAATGACTGTTCCTTATTAGTCTCAGTATAACCCCCGTGATTGGCAGCTGGCTAAATGTGATGGAGAATCTATTCCTGAATGCATTGCGTGCGTGTATTCGTTTATGTTATTGGCACATCAGCTGGTTATATGTCATTAAAAAAGAAATTTCCTAAATGGCAGGTGGGAATGGCTGCAATTTATTCATTCTTTCTGCAAATCAGCTGTCAAAATATCAGCCCAAAATTATATTGTTAAAAATAATAAAAAAATATATATATCCAATAACTGAGAATTACTTCTTTTTTTTTTTTTTTCCCCTCCTAAGGACCAGAGGCAGCAACCACATTTAGTCCTAAATCATTTATCCAGTCTTAAAATTGTTGTTGAAGTGTAACTAAGAGAGCTCTAGGAAAACATATATCGGTTCTGATTCTGTGTTGCAGCTGGATAATAACAGCTGCTGAATCAGAGAGGGACCTAAAGAATGTGGCATCAGCCCCCTAATGCACATCCACAAAGTTCTGCTATTGGAGTGCTGTAGAAGCAGAGCTCTCAACTCATTTGATAAATACTATAAAAATCATTAAAGATCCCAGGAGAACATCAAGAAGGAATGTCTATTGGCACGGCATCTAACCGAAACTCAGCAAAATCCTAACAGTCATCTCAAAATGCCAGAGGAAGATCTGGAACCCTTTGTTTGAGAGACATGTCTGTTTTTTGCACAGTGGCTACATCCCAGTTTAGTAATAACTGAATTAATCTAATCAAATTGTAGCCATGGGAAAGTTAAACACACAATCTAATGCCATGTTAAAGTCAAGGAGAGCAAGAATCCCTTTGGTAGTGTAGATAATCTGCTGCCCTAAAGCCTCCTTGGGGAGGAAATGAATGGTCCTCAAGAGCAGATAGTATCTGATTTTTTATTCAGCTGGAATTCAGGCACATTAGTGCTGTACTAATTCTGTTCTGAGCCAGATTTACCTCACCCAAACTCTAAAAAAGCCTGACCTTCACACCACCCACCCTCACTGAATTTGAGTCCTGTGTCCACACCAAGCACCCTGAGTCCCTCTAATCACCTGCTGGATCCCCTCTGTTTCTGTCCCACTCACCAATGAAGTCAATCTTGGGAGGTTGCAAAGGCAATCTCAGCAAAAAGCTGAGCTCCTCTCCTCCCACGCAGCGAAATGGATGCACTTCAGCACCCTGGAGGGGCTGAGCCTTCCGGGGAAAATGAGAAAATTGCAGGAAAATAAATTGTTGGGATTTGAGGCTATAAAGCCTCTCAAAAGCAATGAAAAGATGTCACTCAACAGCAGGACAAGGTTTTGAGATTTTGCTGATAATTTAGATATCGGTGAACTTTGTCTGTTTACAAACCCCGAGAGAAACAGGCACTAAATTCTATCAGCAATCCAGGAGCTTGAGATTTTGATTTGAGGGAAAAGAACCAACTAAACATACAAAANTCAGAAACAAAGTTAACATGCAAAGAGAAGCAAAAAGAAAAAAAAAAAAAAAAGAGGATACCCCCCAAACTTAGGGACCAAACCCCTGAAACTGTGAGCAAGATTGAAACCCAGAAATCAGACTGTTCCCTAATGAGATCTCACAATCCTGAGGAGGGATTTATTACAGAACCTGTGTCTCAATGAAGGTGTGGTGCATAGACAGGTCTCCTAAATGGAATAAAAAGCTCTGTTCCTGCCCCTGCAGGGTCCTTCAGCTGGGTCTGTCTGATTCTTTTTGATATATCACAATTACTCAGAAAGGCAGCAGAGGCTGTGCCAAAACCAAAATATCATCTGTGCTGTAAGTCGGGAAAGTCATCTGCCAGAAATCACACAAACCTCCAGATGGCAAAAGCTCTACCAAAACCAGCCAGCAGCGGGTTCTGCAGGAACACTGAAGTAAAGAAATGAATCTGCACCTGGATTCTATTCCACTTGTGAAGGTGAGATTCAGAGCATTTGGCATACTCTGGTATTCTGGTGGAAAAATGCCCCAGAGGTCAACAAGGTTAATACAAGGGAGACCAAAAAAAAGCAATTACTACTTCTTATATAAACAGTCATTCTGCACTTAAATTTGATCTTTGCCTATATTATATATTCTATAAAGCTGCATATGCATCTTAAACTCAAAAAAACCTTGATATTTCCACCATTATTCACTGATTGCCAAAAGTTTTCAACTCCCACTCTCCAGAACTGGAGAGGGGCACTGTCCCTAACTCATGTCTGCTGCAACTTCTTATAACTTGACTTAAACATGGATTTGTTCTTCAGCTCTACCTCAGCTGGAAGGATGATGCCCGAAGGGTTTGCACAAAGCTCACATAGTAAAATAGCTCTTATTGTACGTGAGGGGTTCACATCCCTGCCTAATCCTGCCCGAACAAGAGAAAGGCATAAGAAAAAATCCGTAGGAGATGAATCCCAAAAAACAGTACAGCCATTTGTATACTGTTCATATTTTATTACCAAGCTCAATTCATATCGTTCTAGTTGTTTGTTAGGACACGCTTAGAATCAAGTTCTGACTATTTAATTAAAAATGCTTCAGAGAGAAGAAATCTGAAAGCATTTCATACTGAGAAAGCCAGAGTCCATTAGCACACATAATGAAGTCTACCCTGTTCCACCACCATGGCTGCTGCAAACATTGCAGCAGATTTTTAACCATTTTGAATGCAGTAAGTTGTCGTGAGCTTGATTAAAATAGACGTGCAGCCCAGGTTTGCCACCTCTTTGAGATCTTTCCAGTGATTATCCTGTACAAGCAATTCCCCAGAGGACACACAAGTTGTTTAGACAAGGTTGCTGATTCAAGGGACACTAATATTGTGCAAAAGGTTGACTAAGTGAGTCACATATATCTTGTGTTCAACAGGCAGCTGGGGCCAAACGTGGTTTAGTGCACACAAACAGCCACTGAAATCCACAGGGAGAGGATTTAACAAATGACAACTGAAACATTGCTGTCATAAAGGATGTGGTTTTTCTCTTGCTAAACCAACACAGAAAAGATCCAATAATTTTTATATTTTTTTTTTATTATTTGACCACACTAGTGTAAGGAATGTTAAGCACATGACTTGGGAGGAATGCTGTTAGAGTAAAACTGGAATAGTTTAGACGTAATTCCGCATCTCAAATCTTGCAGACCGTGGAAAATTATCATTGCACCACTAAAACTAAAACCTGCTCCAAACTGATTTGAGCACTGTGGATGAAATACAGCTTTCAAAATAAATATACATCCAGAAACAATATCCTTAAATCTAAAAAGCTGTAAAAAGCTCTGACATTACTAGTTATTAAAGGTGTTTTTCATGACTCTAGATGATTTTGTGATTTATCTTTATTTTCCAACTGTAGTTCCAAGTCCAACCTACAATTTCATGCCAAAATGCTAAGTAATTAAGAAATGATTACACCCTACTGCTTCTGAATTTCTCTGTCCTTCAGATAACTGCTAATTTAGCACCAAAATGGCACATTAGAGAGCTGGACCTAATGGCTGTGGTTGTATCTTGATTTACAGAGCCCTGGAAGGGAAGTACAGAGTGATGCTGTGGCAGAGCTGCACAATTACTCACTGTTTTCACCTGCTGCTAACATCGAACCAGGAATATTTCTAAAGGTTAGGAAATAAGGACGAAATATTTTAGCTGTGTTTCCTTCAAGCCACATCTGTGCACTCTCCCAGCCATAAGTGGTAGCTCATGTTGTACTTTGGCAACCAGGGCACTACAGCTGCAGTTTGCAGGACGAATTCCCTGTTCCTGTGTTTAGGAGTACAAATGAAAGTTGCTTCGTGGTTGGGCTGCTGGTGGCATTTGGGGAAAGGGGATTCTGTGCTGGGCTGAGCTGGGAGAACATTCCAAACTGGGAATGGACCATTCTTCTTCTACCTCTTGTTTCTATCAAAAATGGGAAAGCAATGGATCCGGCCTGCTGGTGGAGACCACACAGGCTCAAAGCACAGGCTTGGAGGACTATTCCTGAAGGGAATCTGATCCTGTGCTTTCCAGGCACTTGTGACACTGTAGCTGTGGAGTCACTGGTATTGCTTTGGAAAAAAAAGCTTGTTATGATTATAATATTTTCTGTAAGTTCTCAACTGTAGCATTTGGCAATTCCCTATGGTTTGAATTACTCCCCAATTAATGAGTTTGCAGGGAACTAGCAGCCAATATTTTCTGTCATTTAATGGTTCCTCCTCTTAGTCCTTTTCCCTTTTTTCCCCCTACTCTCCATTGTCTTTGTTAGACATTGCTATGTATCTTTTTAGCTTTCATTTAATTGCTTTTTGACTCTCAGCTACCACAGTGCCCTTTTTCATGTAACAACAGACAGCAAGGACTGCCAGCAGAGCTGTGAATTTTCAAGGGTTCCTGTAATTTTTTTTTTCTCTTGTAAATCTATTCCTTATGATAAAAGGAGCACTATACATCTGTTCTGCAATAGAGAACTCATTATCTTTTGGGCCTTCTATTAGCTACAAGCTGTGCAACATATTTTTTTCTCCTTTTTTTTACAAAGGATGGTCATTTGCAAGTGAAGTAGGGGATCTGTTGGATACATTTAGCAAGAGATTTCCCTTGTCATTTATACAGCTGGAGCGTAATGCTAAGAAGTCAAGAAATTAATGAAAAAAACTCTACCAAAAAAAATGTCACAGTTTAAAAGCTTACAGAAGGTGTAAGTTGTCTACAGTTCATCAGCTGCCATCAAGAAAAAAGGGTTAATGAGACACAGAAATAAAGAAAAGGCTGCACTTCTACAGGGCAATCCCACAGCCATAAATGTATAGATGTCCCTCTTGTTTCTTACTCATTTCCATTTTTCACTCCTAGCTTAAGTGAGGCATTAAAAAACAGATAAAGTTTTTAATACTCTGGTTTTTCAGTATATTCAATGTTGTGGAATGATGTCACCTTCAGCAGTTCTTGAATATCATTAGTAGGTGTCTCCCAGCCTCTCAAGAGGTCTGTTTCAGAGGATGTTTTAATTATTCCTAAACTATTCCTAACAGAAATTAGCACATCAAAGCAGTGAGAAACCAATGAGAGAAAATTCCCTTTGTAGAAGTCCTCAAGTTCGCGCATTGAGCCTCTGTGATTATAAAAGGTACCGTTTCTGTAAAAGTGTTGTAAAAAAGAGGACATAGAGTGATAAAGTAATTTTTTTTCATAGCTCCTAAAAATTCAATTAAATGCAAGATTCCTTTAAAACTCCCAATGTTTTACAGACTGGCTGCTGTAATGGAGCTTTCCAGGGTACATACTTATTGAAAACCAACATCAGACTGGCTTGTTGGCTTAATCCAGCTCCAGTTTGAGTCAGTGGTTAAGCTAAAAAAGTGTTCATATATATATATATATATATACACACACACACAGAGGNTAAAATTCTTACTTATGAAGTCCTAAAAGGCAGCCTGAATTTAGTTTTCTCAGTACATGGTTCTCTGATTTACCTTAAAGGGTCAAATCAACCCCTGCTGATATTTAGTAGCATCAGATTTGAATTCAGCCTTTGACAGGAGCTTTGTCCATGTCACAATGAAAGAATTTGGCATTTTGATTTTTAAAATAATTCCGGGATGGGTTAACGTATTAAAACCAGGAAATAAGAAGCAGGCAGCTATAATCAGTCATTTGATAATTCCACTCCATAAAAGAGGGCTCCCAATAACTTCTCTTATCCGATGCCACAGCCGAAAGTCTTGTTAACAGAGGTCTCAAGGCAAAGGAGTTCCAGATCATTGGGCATTTTATGTCACTTTAATGTTTAGGGAGGCAGCTGAGGAAATATATTGGCTTATACTGGTGTTCCAGCATTCCTAATAGATAGAGTTTATAAGCCAAATGAAGGACCAGGTTTCCTTTTTTTTGATAGATGTCTGCAATATTATTTCCATGGTATAACGTATAATTAAATTCAAATATTCATCCTATTAAGCCTTTCAGCTTTAGGTTGAATCAAGCAGAGGGATACATTTGCTGGCTTGTTTTGCCAAGCTGCCTGTCTGCAGGGAAGATTAACAAGGGAGACAGGCTGGGAAGCAGATTCATCCCAGTTCTTGTGGATTTCAAGATTAGATTGGCTATTTGTTTATATGCAAAATGTAAACATATCTGCCATTACTTCTAAGAGAAAGCTGAGTACTCATCAGATATGATTTATATGGCAGGCTGCTGTATGGAGACATATAGCAGCGCCTTTTCCTTTTACTTGACATTCAAATTAATCTGTGGTAACTCCTGTCACTAATCATATTTTCTGAGTGAACTGGGACCAGCAGGGCTGGTAAACTCCTGTTGCCTTATACACACTCTTTTGAAACAAAACCACAATCAATAAACCTTCATTTTTTTCCCTCTTATGAGAAGGAACATGTGTTTGATGGCTAGTGTCTGTTCAGGAGCCAGCACTGCTGGTAAGTCTGATGTATATGGGAATGGAAGAATTGTGTGTGTTCAGATGTGCCTTTATTCTTTGCCTCTTGCCTGTGACTGAGGGATAAAAAATTACAGCAGTATCAACAAAACAATAATTATATCATCATAAAATGGATGTAGGAAGATTTGTTGTCTGCTATTAAATTCACATTCAAAGTTGAGCAATCTCATCAAAGACAACACCAAAAAGATGCACTTTTCCAAGTGTACCAGTTGTCACAGCCCAGTGTGTAACAAGGCCGGGAAGGTGACCCTGCTGCTTCCTGGGCAGGCTCTAACCTTTCTTATTTCGTGGTGTATAAAACAGAAGGAACACAGACAGTTATCTCACGGGAAAGAGCTCAAGACCTGTCCCACAAAAAGGTTGGTAATTCTGCAATATTTCTACTAGGGACAGACATTCTGAACCAGAAAAATAGGAGCTACGTGATCATCTGGGAGCTGAATCTCAGTGCTGTGTTACATATTTCACTCATTTTCTTACTCTTTACCATTTCTCTGAATTTCATTTCACCTTCCTTTACCCCAGGTAACATGTAGGTATAATATCAAAAACTGTATTTGAAAAAAAAAATGGAATAAACTCTCCAATTTGTAGTGCATTTGACATACTGGGATACCTATATAAAGGTATTTTTAAAGAAAAAAGAACTTCATTTTGATTTCTGTCTTTTCACTACAGGGTTGGGTGATTTTTATGGCATGAACTTTCATGACTTTTATCACAGTTCTGTATTTAAAGTAAAAGTATATTTGCTAAACCCAAACTTAAACTGGAAGCATACACAAGCTTACGGTGAGTGAAATATGATGAAGCCAAACCCAAATCTAATCTTCTTAGAGTAAGACTTAGACCATTCAGTGGATACAACTACATGATGTTTTGTCATTGATGAACCAAGAAAGGAGTATTGACAACCAAAATATCAATTATCTTAATGAAATATAAGAATTAAAAGAAATATATAGAAATATGTAGAAATGCTTCTCATACTTGAACTAACACTGATGATTTTCCCTTCTAAATTTTGAAAAGACTGTATAACTTCACAAAACTCTCATTAAGAATAGGAAGGAAATTATTTGGTTCCCCTTTTCCCTGTTTTAAGCTAAAGTTAGTCCTCAAATTGAATAAAAACCTGTGCAAAGTTTCAGCACGTCAAAGCTGCACATCTGAGATCCTCCTGTGGTGCTCACAGGTAACGTGTCATGACTGATCAGTCCCTCCAGTAACAGCAAAATAAGTAAATAAATGAGCAAACCAAAGACATATCAAGAGCAAATAGAATTTGAACTTTTACTTCCCTTTTTTTTTTGTTTCCCTTCACTTCTCTGCAGCACAATGTGACCATTATGAGAATTAGGTACCCATGATTCAGTCACAGGTGATTTAAAAGTCTGAGTAACCAACCAATTGTTTACCCTTCCTAAACAAACATAAGACAGACATCTACTCCAGTTTCATGGCAAACGTTGCTTTGACTTCAGAAGTTGCCTGTTTTTAGCCTGCTGACATCCAGCTTAAAACATTTAGTTATCCAGGGTGACATTTATTTACTGATACTGGACATTTCAGTTTTCAATGGTCACACTGGTTCACTGGAGCATTAATCACCCTTTGGAGGCACCTATTTCTCCCCACCGACTCTAGAGGGAAGTAGAGGACCGAGCTACAGCACACATCTCCTGCACCAGACAAACCCTCCCACTTTCCAGCCGTGTCCACTTTACTGCCTTACTTTGAAGACGGTTGCAGAGGTGTGTCCCAGGATCCTCCACATTTTAAATTCTTGCCCCCCTTTTTTTTTTTTTCCCTCTTTGGATATTGACTGTGGTAGGAAGTTTGACACAATACCTTAAATATTTTTAAGACTGAACTTCAGAGTCTCGAGTTTGGTGGCAAAGCTCCCCATGAATTCACCAGAAGCAGTATTTCACCTTGGAGTGAATGGCATTTTAAAAGAAAAATAAACCCTAAACTTCTCTAAGCAGCCTTTATAGCTCAATATGGTTTCTGTTATGGAAATATGTGCCAACATGACCATTTGGGTTTTGACCACCATTTAAAAAAAACCAAACATTAGTAACTCATATAATATCACATTTAAAGTATTACATCTTTCTCAATAATTAGAGAGAATTGTGAATTCCCTGTATCTTTCTGTAAAATTCTGCTTGCTCTATGTAATAAATGTTATAAAGATAACACGAGGTTCAGCATTATTTAACAAACAATTTACATAATGTAAATATTAATGTAGCCTTGACCACTGTAGGACTAAGGAATTCTGAGCACTGAGCATTTCATTACTTCCAATATTGCTGCAAGTTACAGCTGACATGAGGGAGATTCACGGAGGGGGGATACCTATTAATATAATGAAATCTAACATGAACTTTCTACAACTCAGAACATTCTTCTGGAACTACTTAAAAATCCCTAAGTCGTCCCTTTTATCTACACCTTTATTGCCACTGTTGAAAGATTTGGGAGTGCTCTTCATTGGAGGTCTCCCCAATGTATTTTGGTTTTTAAATCTCAAAGGTTTAGGACTCTGCTCACAGGGTAACATGACTGATAACAGAGAAACAATGCTTTTCTTTTTTTTTTCTTTTCCCCTCTGAGCAATGCTTTTCAGACACAAATAGGAAGGGTAAAGCAGGGCTTTAATCTGGAAATGTTCTCTTGAAAACTAGTGTTAAATATTTCTTTTCACTGCTGAGTTCATAAAGTTATCCATAACAGCAAACTGTATTTGAAGCCAATATGACACACTGACTCCTTTCAGCTTTGAAATACACAATTTAAAAAAAAAAAAAAATCAGTATATGTGCAGGGGTGTTAAAGATGTGAATGAGGTTTCAGTGTCAATCCCATTAACTTCCATCACCTTACTGGCATTTTCCATTCCCAGGATGACCCTGAGGCAGCTTTTCAGTCCTGCTGTGAGCCCTTGTTTCAAACACAGTGACCACCCTGCCAGCTGGACACGATGGGTGAACTCTCAGGCACCGAAAGAAACTGCAGCATCTCTAAGGCATTTCCCTAGGGAACATAAGGAATATACCCACGAAATTCCCTGGCTGAGCCTTACACACCGTGAGCTTTAAGCTTTGCTTAGAGGGAAATTACCAGGCACTGTTCCTTATCTGAGTAACACTCAGCTTTGTGTATCCAGAGTCTGCCCTAAAAACCAGGGGATTAAAATGAATTAATAAACAGGAGTATGAAAATCAATTTAATTCTTCAGTCTCTTGGGCTAATTAGGGCAGTATTTTTAAGCTTTTCCCTGTGACTTTGAGACGTGGTGAGTTTTTATTCTGATGTATTCTCTTGCTTACAGAACCGAACTTACAAGAAAAATACAAATTAATGTGTGGCTCTCTCTTATAAATTTTGGCACTATTTGAGTTTTCTGACAGTGCATCGAATTTCCAAGATGACAAAATTGGAAGTAACGAATAACATCTGAACAACAGTTGTCTGAAAACATAAGGGAGGAGGTTATGGCTGCTTCAGCTCGCTGCCAAGTAGGAACTCATTTAATCTCCTAAAAGGAAACTGCTCTAGGAGTTTAGATACTGCGTAAGCCCTTTGCTGACCTGTGGCAGAAGGACAGATTTCATCAGTAAAAAGCATCTGCCTCCCAACCCTATTAACTGGAGCAAACTGTTAACATGAAGTTTTATGAGAGAAGGAGCCCGTGAATATGGTCAAATCAAACATTTGTTCAGAATTTGAATTTGTATGGATTTGTCTGGATTTGTGTGGCCTTTATTTCATCCAAAAAAGCTGTATTCTATCTGAAACCAAGTTTGCCCTTTAGAAACTTCGCAGGGAATCTGCTTTAAATTGTTTCTCCGTCCCAAAGGAGCTTTCCATGATAGTTTTTGCAATACTCTGACTATAAAGCTGGCCACGCTTTGAGAGAGGGGCGGGATCAAACAACCTCCACAGGTCTTTCTTCCTTCATTATTCTGGGACTCCACATCCTTTACAGTTACTTATTCTAAATAGCTCATCACAGCCTGACCTCACTTGCAAACTCCTCCTTAAGTGATTTTCCAATCAACACCAGCAAGTGCTTGTTCTCAAATACGTAGATTTTTCACTATATAATCCATGTACAAAGTAGTCAATGTTTTCCCATTAACAGAAAATTTCCTCCAAACTCCAGTGTGGCCAAATTTCTCTGCCTGCTTTCCGTTAGACCTACACACAGCTGGTACACTTTTCGCCAACCGTCTCTGTTAACATCCCAAATAATAAATGAATTTGTTTGACCTATAAAGAGGTATCTTTCATGTTTCACAATAATTTTAAAACCAGCTGCGGGTAATGTAGAGTTATTTGTCCAGCTCTGAAAGGAACATTCAAGTTGGGAAATACGAGCCATTTTATCTAACTATAATGAATATTAAATCTCGACCACACAGTGGGAATTCATGAATTAAGATGTGAATATATATCCACACTTCAGGTATGTGATGAGTGCATCTGAACACCCTCATTCACCTTTTAAAAGCTACAGAAAATATCTCCATAGCAACTTGCAGTTGCCAACTGTGGCAGTCATTTCCAACCAAGCAAAAAAAAAAATTTAATTAGCAAGCAAGAATTTATGTTCTTGAAAATTAAGCAGAAAAGCCAAAACTAGGAGTACCAACTTCTGCATGTCAGCATTCTCCCAGACTGGTCTAAAAAGTTCAAGTGATGTGCTTAAAAGTAAACACATAAAGATAAAAGTGCTCAGCAGTCTTCAGGAAAAATTAGGAACCAGCATCTCAGAGGAGCTTTCATGGGACAATTCCTGGTGGTGATTTGCAACAAAAGACATTGCATATGTGTTTACATGAGCAAGAGTGTATTTCAAAAAGTGCCATCTACCAACACATAGAAATATTCATTGCTTGCAAGCTTATGGGCAATAAAATTCTTACTCTGCCCTATTCCAACAAGGTCATAAATCGCATCAGAGCTGAGACTGTCGAAGCCATTTCATATATCCAAGATGCTCCCCTGCAAAAAATTCTCACACGTCTTTAAAAAAAAAAACAACCAAACAACAACAAATTTGTACCCTTTAAGAAATAAATTAAACAAAAATAACGTTAAAAAATACACCTTCTGGGGTTTGCGGTTTAACACATGAGAGAATAGCCAGCACATGAGATGCAGAAGAGGCCAGTTGAAAATTATTTCAATTCCTGACTTGTCCACGTTCAAGCTGTGCCCACCCAGCTCAGGAGCACTTTGTGACTATTCCTCAAGAAGAACCATGACAGGAGCAGTGCAGGGGCAGAGAGGGGAGGAAACATGCTGCTCTGCTAGGGATGAGGCATCCCAGATTTGCTACAGCCATGGGAAGAAAAGGTACTACGCAGACATCAGCGAGAAGCCACAAAACAAAGTCTGGTTGGAATAGGGCAAACACACCCACCAAAGTCTCCTCACATTTATCAGCCATTGCAAACACTTCAGTGATGGATTCTGCACAGAGTGGTGAGTGGACACAGAGTGTTTATTTGTTTGTTTTTTTCCTTTTATCGCCCCCAGGAAAAAAAAAAATCAGCAAAAATAACACCTTTTTTTTTTTTTTTTTTCCCTTTTTTTTTTTCTTGGGCCGTTTTTNNTTTTTTCCCCACTCTACTTTCCTGGAGCAGTTGTTTTCAGTTGGCAAAATTTTGCAGTTGCAGTTTTTGTCCAGGACTTTCATTTCTTAAAAGTATCTCCCCCTTTGTACTAATAAAGCAAAGATCAAAGATGTGAATTTTTTTAGCTACTGGATAAAAGCAAATGCCACATATTGGCAGAAGTTGTACCAAGGCTGCAGGGGATCTGTAAATGAATCATCTGTAGATGAAACCTAAACGGACCCACAGACTAAATCCTGCCAATTAGAGCAAGTCATTTAGAATTAAAGGGACCGGTTCTGGTTTTCTCAGGAATCTGACATAGATAAGAATTTTGGGGATACAGCATGGAGAGCTGGAAAGTAAGCACAATGAGGATGCCCCTCCCCAAAAAGCTTTGTAGCCCTTGTTTTCGTGCACTGATAGAAAGGAAGGCGACATTCTCAGCTGCAAACTGGCACATTCCACCAGGAAAACGGTCAAGGAGAGGAGAATTTAAGGACATCCCACAGCGATCACAAGAGCCGTGTCTGCTGTCAAGACTCATCAAGCAGCCACATCCCATTGTCTCCTGTACTCCGAGGATCCAGAAAAAGTGAGAAAAGCGTGATTTAGTATAGACTTAAGAAAACAAAATAAACTGAGCAAGTGTTTGAGAAGAAAACTTTTACTGGAGCACAAGTGCTCCTGCTTAGCATTGGGCCATTAAAATTCTCGGCAGCTGCACACAGTCCTGGCTTGCCAATGGCCCACTTTCATGCAGCCTATTTTTGTTTAGGAAAAAAGAACAACAAAACCAACACTTGAGAACATCCTGAATATTAAACCTTTCTTCAAGCTGTGATGATCAGGGAGATTAGCTCTGATCAGCAGTTTTAGGCCATATGTAAATTCGGTGTCCCTAGGCAGAGTACCAAACCGTGAAATACCCTGCTTTTTTTCCTTCTGGTTGCAGTAATGAGTCTGCTCCACAGATCCTCATTAATATTGGTCCACACCACCTACTTAGCATTCAACAGGTTGTAATTCCTGCACCTATGAGGGACTAGCCCCCAGCTAAGGTAGAGCAGATTTGCAAGAGAAAAGCTACAATAACAAAGAACTCCTTACTTCACTCGCTTTCTCTTAATTAATGCTTTTTTATGATTTCATTTCTTTGGTTGCTGCAGTCCAAGCAAATTTAGAAGTATTTAAGCGGCATCACTACAGAAGTGCTCATGAAAATGCTAAAATCCGTAAGTTAAGGAAGATATTTTTCCTCTCCTCCAGCACATGCTGTTTAAAACCCTCAGGACACACCAAAGTAATACCAGTCCTGAGTAAATATCACACCACTTTTTATGGAACAATATATTTAATACAGAGCCACGGTGGGAATGAACAATCTCCGTGCTACGGCCTGCGCGGGGGAACATCCCTCCCCGGGTGAGGTCTGAGAAAACAATCCTTGCCTTTATCAGAAAATGTGATTTAGTTTCATTCAGGAAAGAGACATCTCCATTCAAACCATTCTGAGGGAAGGTTCCTGGAGAAACGGTTTCCAAAGTGTAGAGCCTGGCAGGGGGTGGAAAAATCAGCAGCTCGGAATGTCTCTGCTCTGGGGCTGCTCCGAGCACAGCACGGACTCATGTGCTCACACCGGTGTGAGGTGTGTGCTGATAATGCTGGGACTGCTGGTTTGATCCATGTCATGATCAAGCAGAACATCCAGAATCTTGATGTCCTTCCCTTACACTTCCCAGTTTGAGTAGCTACCTGTTAAAGAACCGACAGACGAATTGTAATCTGGAAACCAGCAAGAGGGGAAAAAACAAAAGACTTGCTCACGTCCAAAATTTTTCCTTCAGTTCCAAGAAAAAATTATTAAAAAAAATAAAAAAGGAAAGAAAAGAAAAATGAGTTAAAACTTTATTCAATAGCAATGAAGCCTGAAGCTGATAATTTCGACTTTCTTGGATACAGCTGTAGCAACGAGAAAATAAGAGCCCAAAGGATGGATAAACTATATTATCTTAACTAGCAAGGGCAAACCTTCAACATATGAAATTGGAAAAGCTACATTATTAACTTTTTTCCCTGGCTAAAAAAAAAAAAAATGCGATCAAATTTTCAATTCTCCAGTTCTTTCTCACTGAGCCTGCAGCATCCACCAAGCTGCTCAAAGTGTAACCTCCCCAAATGAAACTGCCAAATAAGCAAGATTACGACAAGCCCAAGGGGCATGTCTATCTTTTTGTCTTATAATTATTTTGAATACTGGAGTTTTTTGCTAACAGAAACTATGATGGAGTTCAGCTTAAAATCAAGAAGGCAAAACTGTTTAAATTAAAAAACAAGAAGTTTGCAAAACAACGCTTGCAAGTGTGTCCAAACAGTAATGTATGCAATTTCATGATCCATTACACTGCCTGTTAAAAAATGCTGAGGTGTCTCCATAGATTTTGTTTTCCATAGCAATGGCCCTTCTCTGCTACAGCTGGAAACTGAGCTCCTGTATCAAGTTTTGGCCAAGCAGAATTGGGGACTCATCCCACAGCACACAAAGCTGACAGAACAGTCACAGGACTGCCTACTGCATATTGGTTAAATCTATTATAACCTTTGCTTGCTGAACCCACATTTGTTTTACTGACACTGTACAGCAGTGACGGGAGGCACTGCAAAATCCATTTACTCATAGCCACACCATAGACATTTCAGTGTCTCAGTTCCCTTCATTAACTTAATTACGTTATTTTAGTGTTATTTCTTATTCAGTGTCTGGCCACTCTTTAATTAACAGAAGTTCTCAGAGTGGCTTTAGGATATGAGCTTTCTCTCAAATAGGATTTGTCAGAGTATTCCTCCAAATTGTTGATAAAATTATTGCAGAATTTGTCAGATGAAAACCTCAAACCAGTTTTATTTACTGCCTGCTGGTACTGGAGTTACTATACCTGAGAGGAATGTTGATCCCAAACACCAAGTACCCAAATACCATTTTTCTACCTTAAAACAATGAGCTGTTGTCTCTTGGAAGAATACAAAGCTCAATTGAAACACATCAGCAAGATGCTCACTCCTCTTACCTTAATCCTGGCTTCGTCTTTATAAAAAGGAGGGATAGAAACCTTTTCTGTAAGTGACAGGACAAGGGACAATGGTTTTAAACTGAAGGAGGAGAGGTTTAGATCAGATGTTAGGAAGAAATTCTTCCCTCTGAGGGGGCTGAGGCCCTGGCACAGGTTGCCCAGAGAAGCTGCGGCTGCCCCATCCCTGGAAGTGTCCAAGGCCAGGTTGGACGGGGCTTGGAGCAACCTGGGATAGTGGAAGGTGGCCCTGCCCATGGCAGGGGGTGGAATGAGATGGGCTTTAAGGTCCCTTCCAAGCCAAACCACTCTGTGATTTTATGATTCCAGGGCTCACTCAATACCAGCCCAATCCTGCAAACGTTTACAATTCCTCGACCGCAGCACTTGCACAGCCTGTGGGAGTAAGAACCTATTCTTGCATATAGGAAAAAACCCTCTCTATTGTTTAATAGTTTGATTTGCTATTATATGCTACTGTGTAAGTTTTATTTTAATATCATGCAACTGCTGTGATTGCATTTTTATAATTGGTGCTCTGCCCCAGAGGAGAACTTTTTGAAGAGTAAAAAATGCTACCTTAGGTGCTGAATCAGAGAATTTACAGAGTGCTTTGGGTAGCAGGACTGAGCTGCGAAGCTTCCCAGCAAATGTGCTGCAGGTGCTGAAGTATTCAGACATCTAGATCAATGACATTAATTAATGGTTCATGCAATAAAATATAAAAGAAAATTAAGGGAGTGAATTAAATTTTGAAAGAAAAGTCCTGTACGGAATCCAGCTGATGCCTTTCTGAAATTGGTGTGTATATTATCAGCAAACGCAGGCCTACAGAACCTCCACATTCTGAATCGAAGAGGTGGTGATGTAACAAGAATGATGTTTTTTTTTCCTGTGCTAAAAAAGGATTGTTGCAAATTTCCTCTCTGAAGACTCGGATTTGTAGTACACGGGCTTTTAGCAACAACAAGCCTGCATGAATTTCTTTGACATTCCTACAGCCATTGATTTCACAACATGCCAATCTCAGCTGACACAAAGAATTGTCATTTAACATGAAAACACAAAGAGATCTTCCATTAGCACTCCCTTTAACTTCAGTGTTTCAGATGCCTTCCAAACTTCTCAGATACTCAGGAGCACAGGGCTGATGGCAAGAAATGACAGATAAAAAAACTTTAAAATAACACCTCTTAAAAAATTTAAAACTGCTTTAAAGACACATACTGTATTTATAACTGCCAATGGTAAAAGAGAATGACTGTTCAAGAGATTTTTTTTTTTTAATCAAACATCATGAAATTCAGATTGTGAAACTCATACTGAGAGTGTGGCAATATTTTCAAAGCCCAAAGGAGCTGGTTGTTACTGTAAATGAGAGACTACAGCTTGGAGAAATAAATAGCACATCTTCAGCCGAGAAAAGTAAAAGAGGTTTGACCAACTGAATATGCGGAGTTGGGAGGTTTTTGGTCACTTTTTTACCTCCCTCTGTGAGATCAAGTGTATTCTGCCCTCTTAAAGCCTGAAGCAATGAGGCAAAGAAATCCTGTTTCCCTGTGTGCTTAATAAAATTACACTCTCGAGTGGACTGGAAGAAAATATATATTAATTGAATGAGTAATCATATGATCCCACAGACAAGCCCTGCAAGTGTGTCATAAGCTATTTCATTAATTAAGGTGGCTTTGTCTTGAGGTGTGTCTCTCGATTTCCAAACCACATCAAAAATAAATTTCCCTGCCAACTTTCCTGACAATGCTTTTGATGATTAAAATGCAATGCTATTAAAAATAGACTGTGCTCTTTTACTTTTACAGTAAACATGATATTCTGCTTTCCTCTCAGGGATTCCACAGAGGAGACTGATACATTTCTCCCAGGAATGTCCACCTCCTTTCTCTGAGGTGCTGGATGTGCTGCCATAATATCTGCATGGCAAATATTGCTGTTTTATACAAAATCACACTTTTTCTAACATTCCTATTGCTTAAAACAATTATCAAATACTGCACTACTCTTGAGAACATGTTTTACCCACACTACATTTTAGAATCAGTATAAGCACACTGTCAAAGAACAGATATGGAACTGGGACGGAGCAATCCAAGAAATCACGCACTATCTTCACCAGCATAATTCTTTAGCACATGGTACTATCCATTTATAAACTGGCTTGTAAGTATAATAATTAGGGATTGTGGAAAAATCAGTTAAAATGTTTTATCTAAGTTATTTTCTACTTGTACTTAGGAATCAAGGTTTCTTTCACTCGTACAATACCGAAAACATGAAATTGAGGTCACATAGTTTCCATCCAAAGGAATATCCCACACGTTTTACTGCTGTCTGTGTAAATCGTAGTAATGATGAGCTTACAACTGTATTCCAAGAGAATCACTGTCCTGAATCTGGATCTGTTAATGTTTTCTTAGATCCATATTTAAACGACATTTCTACTGGGAGTTTCCAACCAGCAGAAGATGGATGGAAAGTAAGAACTGAGCACCACTGAGAGATTTCACCCTCAACCTGTCTGTCACATTCTTAAGTGTGATTCTAACCCAGTCATGCATTCTCTGCATGCCACGCACACCAGCTGACAGCAACTCTTTCCCCCCTGCAAGAAACCCCAAAATAAGTTTTTCATCCTTATTAGAATATTCTTTGTCTATAAATGTCCCCTTAAAAAAAAAAATAATTCCCTTTCTTAATTTTGAGCATGTTAGTGGTACTCACCAGCAGGGCTTGATTTCTAAAAATAAATGTAATTTCTCATCTATTTTCAGTGGACAGCCATGGGAAACTATTACATAGAAATAGTGCAACTATGGGGGGAAATGAATAGTGGTGTGCAAAGGTGATATTTTCTGTGTTTAAAAGATATAATCTGAATGAAGAGATCAGAGTTACATTTTCTAGAAGTTGGCCTCAATGTGTGAAAGCCACGTGAGCCGTTTTGAATATTCCCTTAAAACCACACAAACTTCTCATGCCATAAACCTAGATTTAAAGCTGTCATTATTCCTTCTGTTTACTTTTTCCTGGTGGGTCATTCTCACTAAGGTTTCTTTTCCTATTGCAATTGCTTTCACTCTTCCAAATGTAATGTGCAACTATCCTTTGACTTCACGGGATTACAGACCGCAATTTAAACCCCAAGCACTATATTTAATGGTGGGAAAAGAGATATTGTGAGTGCATGAAATAAAGGGAGAAATGGGAGGAAAAGAACCAAGAAAATATGAACGCACAGTTTAAAAAGAATATCTCTTTTCTATCTCTTCTTCTCTTAAAATACACTATCTATCTGATAATAGCTATCAAAAAACTTTGGGAAAATTAATCAAATTAACCTGAAAGGGAATAAATAATCCTGCCACTCTGCACTGGTCAGTTCTCCATTCAGCCACATATCTCTTCCATAATAAAGGAAGGATGGATCCGTCTGTTGACCGATCCTGGCACTGCACACTAAGGCAAATCCTGCCTGCACTGACAATTTATAGGCTTTTTTCATTTGGCACTTGGAGTAGCAGCCACACCATGGAATTACTGCCAGAGGAAACGAAATCCCACTGTTACAACACCTGGGAACACAACCCCAGGATTTACGTCCAGCTGAGGGAGAGGACACTGAGGGTGGGAAAGGGCTTCAGCTACTGCCTGTCCTGCCAAATCATACCATGAATTTGTAGCAGATGATTGCAAGTTGTGGGGATTTATCCCCCTTTTCATGCACTTTAAAGGGTCTGAATGAACCACAGTGGAGCGGGTGCTGACAGTGCACTGACAGAGCAGGGCCACACAGCCTGCCGGGCTGCTGGGCCTGCAAAGAGGTGACCAGAAGACAGAAAGGGTGATTTAGAAGAGTATAAACACAAAACTGAGGTTTCATACTACTAATAAAGCCTATCAAGAGGGCATCCTCCTCCTCCTCCTCTGCACAGCCACACAGCCAGGCATTTTTCCAGATAACACCTTCCTGGCACTGCAGTACCTTTCGATTAACTGATGACATGGATGAGGTTGTCTCATGTGTCCAAACTGCTTGGAGTTTTAAAGCCCATCCTTCTCTTCCCTGAGAGGACAGAAGGAGCTGTGCAAAACAGGTGCAAAAGCCCAGGTGCAAAAGCCACTGGTAAATTTATTAGCGCATAAATTTCCCTTTGCAAGCAATTACATACTGAATTACACAAACTCATTTGAGCCCTTGGCTTTCAGTGCCCAGCAAGGACTCCAGCGTTTTTTAAAAACTTCATTTGTACTGTAATTAAGAAACATGCTTATTTTTATTTAATGAACCTGCGCTATAATGCAAAAAAGAGCCAAAAGCATAAGCCACCAGTGCTTGCACTGTTCTGTGCATGGAAGTATGAGCACTTTACTACATCAGTTGTCCAAGAGAGAGAGACCATAGTGTTTTTACAACCTTTAACATCAGGCATTAACTCTGATCTGGCCATTAGAACGATTTTGGGTATGTCAAGTGTGTAACTACAGAAAAGCATATGAAAGCTCATTTTAGCAGGAGGGACAGTGAGCATACAAATCACTGTGCAGTTAGAAGGAAGTCAGAGGGAATTTTTTGCCTGGGACTGAAGAGGGTGACTCACCATTTCCAGCCCTCCAGACAGACCAGTAATTCTGGCCTGTGCACCTGAGCTGATCTGGAGCCTTTTCTGAGTTTAACCTCTTTATGCCAAAAATCAAGACTAATTGAACCCTGGAGTGGGCTGCAGAGTCCTGCTTCCAACACTCCCATCACAGACTCAGTTGGAGTGAACTGCTAATTGCTACACATGAGATTATCTTAATTTCCTCACAATGTACTGTTAATTATTGGATAATACTTTGATGGGTTATTCCTCCCAACATCTTCCAAGAAACCACAGGCAGATTAGACTGGATGTGCACCTTTGTCTGCCATAATACAATACATTATTAGTAAATACACAGCTTTTCTTTCTATCATGTACATACACAGCAACTAAAACATACCAGGACCCCTACTAAGGGACCAAATAAGTAATTATGTTTACACATGCTCATCTCTCTGCAATATGTGCATGTCATATATATGCCATGTATTTATATAAATATACATCTATACACACACAAAATACCCATATTCATATACAGCTGTATTTTATTCCACACAGATATGAGTAAAAATTCCTACTGGGATATACAAGCAGCTGTGCATAATTAGCCTGGCTTCTGCTTGGCAATTTAAATATTGACATTACAGATGTTTCTACCTAGTTCAGATCCGTTACATTTCCAGACCAGATTACAACAGGCACTGAGTATATTTTTGCTGAAATGGAGATGATTAATCCCCAAGAAAAGATTGCTGAAAGTTTGCCGTCAGCAAATTTTAAAGTATGCCCAGAATTGCAGACATTTGTAGGCAAAGAAACTTGAAAACTGCTCTGCTGAGTTGTATCCAAACTGAGCATCACATCTTCAGTAGGGAAGGACCAGGGAAAAGATGTCTTAAGCAGGCTTGTTTTTCCAAATATAAGTCTTTTCTGTATTCTCATGCTTTCTCATGAAAGCTTTCTCTCCCATCTTTACAAATAATTATTTTATAATACTGAAGGACACTCTTGGCTATTCTTAACTCCTTCTGCTTCCTCTCTAAATGTCCTCAAGTGTCCCTTTATTTCTAGCAATAATTTATAGACGTGTCAGTCCAGGCTCCATGGCTGGAACTCATTGCATCCAGGCTGTTGTGCAGCACATAACATAAGTTACTTTTTTAAATGCAGTTCTCCAGCAATTTTCCCAAGCACTGCAGTTAAGGTTTTACCCCACTGGGTTTGCAGCATATTGTTCTAAGTCACATAATGTCAGATGTGTTTAAAATAATTTCTGCTGAATGCCTGCAGCAAGTGAAATGAGGTAGCTGCCAAGTTCATTTCACCAGCCTTCACTTCCCGACCTTTAAAGAGGGAGACTTCCAAGTGTTTCTGCCTATGGAATCTACAAGATTACAGCCACTCTCATTAATGTGCTGAGGTGAGTCCGCAGCGGGACACAGATCCTAAAACTTCGAGCTGGATAGATCAGGGATCTATAGGAATAAACTGTCACAACTTACAAGGCAAAACCATGAGAAATGAGCAGTGCAGTTAACACAAAACCCATTACAGTCAGTCAAAAAATAGCCACAGGTGTCACTGATTCAGGCTCAGCTATCATTTTCCTCTATATACAGATGACTTCAGTCTCATACAGAAATTAGAGATGTAATAAATAAAAACAAATGCAAACTATTTGCATTTACATTTAGTTGACATTTACACTTTGACCCAGTGAACATCCAGACAAATCCAAGATATCTTTTTGAGCATTCTTTATTTTCAGCAGAACTGTTTCAGTGAAAGGGTTTGATTCAGAGCTTGAATGAAGATGAAGGTGGCTGAGATAGGAAATAAGGTTATGCATACAATGCAAAGCCTTTTTTTTCCTCCAACTTCAAAAAAGAAATACAACAATACAATTGTAATCCAAAAGGAAGGAATCAGGAATCTTACACACAAACACAGGCACATCAAGATTTCTATCAAGCTCTGCAGTGCAACTATTGATTGGGAGCAGCAAGACCGCAGAACCTGGTGAATAATTTGAGAAATATGCCATAAAATGTGAAGAACTATGGAAAATAGATGTAAACAATGTGAAATCTTGGCTGACTGGATGCCATCTGAACAGAGAACTGTGACTGATTCCAGCCAATTCTGATTCTATAGGTTCACTTGTGAACAAAATAATTTTGCAAGCACTGGTGTCCCTGACACCAGGAAAATGAGGTTGTGAAGTTTAATGTGATGAACACCTGGAGGGAAGGGGGAGAGGAGAAGGAAAAGTAAGTTGAGAAAAAAATTTTCAAACTTTGACTAACAGGAAAGACACTCAAGATTCTAAATGATACATGGATCACTAGGGAAGGGCAATCAGATAAAATGGATGGAAGCGACTACAGAAGAATTCACTGGAGTCTGCTTGGATGGAGAGACACGAGGCCACTGAGAGACTGACAGGAGCTCACAGCTCACAACCAGAGCTCAGATACCACCAGCAGGATTAAAGCTTAGCCACTGCAGAGTTTGAGCTGTTTGGGACCACTTTCTTTTCCTGAAATATGAATATGGAGACTGTGAATCTCCTAAACTACATCCCCCCCGCTCAGTGGTCTAGGAATGTGTGTCTAAGTGGGCATGACGAGAAGATGTTGCAGTTTGGGTGAAAACGTAATAAAGTTGGTCCCTTGATCTGATTAGTTACTCACACTGTGCTACAACTATTGACTGGCTGTGCAAAGGAATCTGTGACATTTGTGAGCAATGTGTTTGAGCTAATTATGAAACGTGGGGGGAACTGGGAGTGGGACAGTCTAAGGAAGTTTCCTTTGAATTCCAAAGAAGCAATCAATACCTGAAATAAATTACGAATGTACTGGAGACCTACAACAGAAAAGAGTTAGTGCTCCACTTGCAGCTGCGCTCTCAAATATGAAACACATTCCCTGTTTGAATGAAAATATCATCACTATAGGATTGTAGAATCAACCTGGTTGGAAAAGACCTCTGAGATCATCAGGTCCAACCCCTGATCCAACCCCGCTGTGGTTCCCAGACCATGGCACTGATGCCACATCCAGTCTCATCTTAAACACCTCCAGGGATGGTGAACCCACCCCCTCCCTGGGCAGCCCATTCCAATGCGCGATTGCCCTCTCTGTAAAAAAATTTCTTCCCAATATCCAACCGCAACCTCCCCTGGCACAGCCTAAGACTGAGTCCTCTTGTCCTACTGCTGGTTCCTGGGAGAAGAGACCAACCCCCACTTGGCTACAACCTCCTGTCAGGGAGTTGTAGGGAGTGATGAGGTCTCCCCTGAGCCTCCTCTTCTCCGGCCTGAGCCCCCCCAGCTGCCTCAGCCTCTCCTGTGTTCATTACATGCTCATCACAAGTGAGGTAAATAAACATTCACCTTAACATTTTAACCTGAGGAAGGAGCAGCTCATAACACATTTAACACCTACAGCTTTTCAAACATGGGGAAAGCAAAACTCACCAAGAGGTTACATGATTTCTGGAAACTGCATAAATAATAAAATAAGGACAAATAACTTCTAGTCCTATCAATATGTAATACACGGAAGTGAAAGGCACTGCCTATCCTCGTTCAGAGTACGCAAAGCACATGTCACCACATTAAGCACCAATGAATATTAAATATTCATGAAAATATAATACACTTGTTTCCAGCTTTCCTTTCAAAATATTTCAGTAACCCTAAGCCCATGCTCGTACCTTCAACTGTATAAGGAGGATAAGGCCCTGCGTTCAACAGGCCTTATATAACCCACGACTCTGATCTCAATGAAATCACTGTCATTCCACCGACATTAATAGGAGCTTCTTCTGCTTTAGACTTCTTTCACCAAGAGCCAGGTTAACTCCAGAAGGATAATCTAATCATACAATTACTGCTTAAGAATGCACTGGAGATTCCTCTCAAGTGGAAGCGAAAAGCTGGTTAATAACTCAACAAAATTACACAACAGTTGAGAACAACAGTCGAACAAAACTAATTCAGCCTGTGGGAAGAGCTTAAATAGGATGGTTGTACCCAAATTGAGATTTGGAACAATATCTTATTCTTATAGAATTTTATCAGCAGACAAAATCAACAGTAAATTTAATCAGAACAATTCATTACTAACTTTAATTCTCAAAGGGTGTTTTTTGTTTTGTTGCAACTGTTCTATCTGCATTTACAACATCTTTCATTATTCAGTATTTCACTCTGCCCTACAATAGTAGTTTATTCATAATAAGCTTCCCATTTATTTCTAGTATTTATTATATGCCTGCCATATAAACAAATAAAAATGACCCTTCCAGCAGCTAAACTCACAGAAAAAAAGGTGAAATTCCCACTCTGAACAGAAACTGTACATGTTATTTGGTCTGAATCTTAATCATATCCTAGGGGTTTTCTTAGTTGATTCAAAAGATGCATAAAAAATACGAACCTAAATCAAAGCTTTTATTTCCAACCTCTTTTTTTTTTTTTTTTTTACTTTTACTGCAGAGACTTGACTGTTTTTTGGACTTGCTGTTCTAAAGGTTTGCTGGTCCCACCTCTTTGTGCAGGGGAAGGATTCACTGAGCTGCAAAATCGGTAAGAGAAGCTGCACAATCTGATAATAATACATTTATCAAAAGTCAATTTGTGCACTGTTTATAGAGATGTGATTGGCATGGACTTACCTGTAGGAGATCCCTCCATGACATGCCCCACATAAGGCCCTTCTTTGAACATTGGCCTGTTGTCATTCTGATCAATAACAGCAATATCCAGGCGGACGGGACCGTCAATGGTTTTCCCACTCAGATCTGTGACCTCAACTTCAAGCTGTAGGAACAAAAAGAGAGCAGTAAATTCATTAGTTCGCCATCACAGGGAGCAGAGAGTAAGAAAAACGGCTCAGTGCTGCTGGAATCAGATCTTGCCCAGGGCAACACTTGCAGCCCAATCTTCTGGACCAGGCTCAGAGCAGATTCCTAACCTAGGAAACAGAGAAAGGCAGATGTACGTTTGAATTAAGATACCCCTTGGCAGCTGGAAAATGCCATGTTGCCCAAAGAATGAAAAGACCAGAGTATAAGAAAACAAAGACCCTCTGCACATTCGATACCGACCGTGTGAAAATTTGGTTAGAATTTGTTTCTTTGCTTTTTTCAATCACATTTCCAGTGCACACGTACAGAACTATCTGGTATAATTGACATAAATCCTAATGCTCATTTGAAAGGTTTTTTAACAACAAACAAACAAACAAACAGGAAACAAAACAAAACCACAAACCAGCAAGGATTCATTAGATTTAAATATATTAATATTTGTATTTAATACATTACATATATTTTCTCAATGATGATGGCATGGAGTATTATGTTAGGCAATTTTGACAGTTCTCCAGCATTTGTAGGAAGGTATGGAAGGATAGAAGAACAGATGCAGTCTCCTATAAGCAGAAGACATGCAAACACCCACATCCCAATGTGTGAAAGCACCTGCTGAACAGAAAGCTGACATCTGCAGCTGAGGATTTGTTTGGACTTCCTTTGCTTCCAAAAACTGGAGAGAAAGATCCTACTGTATATCTCCACCCTCCAAACCAGGTGCAATGGAAAACCACAACGAGTTACCAAAGCTTTTTCTATTATTAGGGCAAACCAAACCAAAACTTGTTAAACAACACAAAAGATCAATTTTGATTTTTCAATAGAAAAAATTACAGCTGTGTGCTGTACCTGCAGTTCTCTGCCCTCCCCAAGAAATCAATAAAATACAGCAATAAACATGTCAGAGGCACCACTATCATTCTCACCTGCCCTTCCCATCCCCAGACTCAACTCTTTAATGGAGTTAAGTCAGCCAGAAAATGAACCTGAGCTCAAATGTTAATATCACTCTCTTCCAGTCTTTCCTGAGAAACTGGTAACAGCAGGGGCTGGAAGTCTCTGAGCATTTTGTTTATACTGTTAATTTATTCTTCATTGCCATGTCTTATACCTGTAAGTTATTTATAACTTAGTGATAAATCCTACTGGGAAAGAATTAGGTCAGAATTTTAATTCCTTATTAAAATGGATGGCTTATTATCACCTCTCTCTGTATTTTGTTATGCTTAGAGACACTTTCCATTTTTTTAATTCAATGTGTTGGGTGTGAGTAGGAGTATTTGTTACGAGTAAACTACCTACTCAAATACACTGTTTGTAAATAGTGTCACAGTCCATTTTAATATCTACTCCCTGCTTATCCTCACTTCTCTGGTAATTGTTCTTGCAAGCCTTTCACAAGCCTTATTTTCCCTGTGTATATATATATTTATATATTTCCATATATATATATACACACATATATAGCTTGACAGTTTAAAAGCAAACAAATACTCTGATTTGAAGATAAATAATTCCCATGGCACTGGCACAGCTGAAGCTTTATGAGGGCACAGACCCCTTCATCTTCCAGGCTTGTTTAACCCTGTACTCCCAAGGCATGGCAGGAATCTTTGATGGCTTTATGATGTGATGTAGACTAGGAAGGAAAATAGTCTTGTTCCTGAACTACATTAGTCAGATAAAGTTTTAGCTACAGTTAGAAACTGTTGACAAAATGAATCATAAAATAGTTTGGGTTGGAAGGAACACTTAAAGATCACCCAGTCCAACCCTCCTTCCATGCACAGGGACATCTCCTACTAGATCAAGTTGCTCCAAATCCCTTCCAACCTGACCTAGAATGTTTCCAGGGATGGAACACGCACCACCTCTTGGGCAACCCATGCCAGTGATTTACCACCCTTACTGTAATTTTCTTTTCCTTATATCCAATATAAATCTATCCCCTTTGAGTTTAAAACCATTCCCCCTTGTTCTACCAAACAGGCCCTGCTAAAATGCTTGTCCCCAGTTTTCTCATAATCCCTCTTTAGGCACTGGAAGGGGCTCTCAGGTCTTCCTGGTTCCTTTGCCTTCTCTTCTCCAGGCTGAACAACTCAACTCTCTCAGCTTGTGAGGTGCTCCAGCCCTCTGATCATCTTTGTGGCCTCCTCTGGACCAACAAGTCCGTGTTTTTCCCGTGCTGAGGACTCTGGAGCTGGACACTTTTCTCGTGGTAAACGTTGACTCATCAAAACTTTGTTAATTGCTTTGGGAAGTGAAAGAATGGCAATATTTCTCTGTGAAATTCCAGCAAATTAATTTTCAAATTCAAGATAATTTGCTCTTAATCTATCTCTCAATATCAAGTGAGTATTCTGTTCACTGGAAAGAACAAAGGGTTTGCTAAATTTAAAAAAAAACCACTATTTCAGCTGCTTTATCAAAATTGTAGGTCGTTTAAAACAAAGGCTGATCTAACAGTAGGTTTTAGACTTTTTTTTCCTAGAGTAGAACAGATTAAGGAAAAGAATAGGAGATTCTGATTAATGACTGAAATGGATTTACTTTATCATTGCCATGTCCACTGCATCTGAGACCAACTGTCCAAAAAATTTGGCATGGCAGGTCCATAGGAACACTTACATGATCTCTGCTTTATTTTATTAAGATAACAGAGGACTTTATTTTATTCATCTTTGTACAATAACTTTCAGGCCTGCCCTAAGCATTATGGGTTAACTCAGCAGCTATTTTAAAGAGTTTCGCCTACAGAGTTTCCAAAATAAAAGCCTGCAGCACCAAAATTATGACCATTTATCTTCATATGACTAGTTTGTGAAAGAAGCTCTCTTATATCTTACCTTGCTTCCCCACAAAACAAACAAAAATATAAAAAAACCACCACCAAAAAAAAAAAATCCATGAAGTCCCACTGCTCACAAAATAACAACAGAAGTATATGGTTATTTACAAACACCCAACATGTTCAAGCGAGAAAAGCATTCAAGTAAAAGACAATATTGGCACTTGGAACAGGCAGTGAGTGGAAAATTAGATGGTGCCTCACAATCAGAAGCGGGAGATTTCAGTCTTTCAATACACAAGACAGGAAAGCCTACCTGGTTTTAATGTAAAACTTGCCTGATGTATGGAAGAGACTCAATTAATTCTTTTGATAACGGGAGATTGTGATGGCACGTTCAGAAAGTGTGTAAGTTCCTCCCTGACTACAGCAGCATAGCTCCGAGGACAAGTGCTAAGAGCTCTGTAGCCTTTTATTTCATGAAAACCTGCATGTTTTCAATGTTCCAACTTGAATGTTATGGGATTATGTTCATAGGGGGTTGATCTTTCAGATCCCTTCCAACCCAAACTGTTCTATGGCGATGACGAAGTTTTGTTCATCATAACCCACACACCGACCATATTTTCAGGACCTCTTGAGCCTAAATTCCAATTTCATTTTTGCCACCAGTGTACATGCAAACTACAAAGGATAATCAAGGCTTTAGGAGAATGGTTACACCTCACAACACAAGGCTCCATGACAGGATACAAAGCAGACTTTGGCTATTGGTCCTGATATATCTAAGAAACACTGATAAAATTAAGCACACCAATGAAACAGGGAAAAGCAGTATAAACCCCAAAATTGCAGGCAGGAACAGACTTCAGCCTGTCTGATTAACTCTTACTTAACATGCTCCCTTCTCAAAATGGATTTCTTGACTCCCCATCCAATTTCTCTCACCATATCCAAAGCAGAATCTTCCATCACCCCAAATATAATGACATCTCTAGAAGTTTAGAAAGCTTATTCAAAGTTACACAAACCTGTTTTAAACACTCTGCTTTATTTCACATAGTCTTGAGTCCTTTCCACTCTGCAGTCACCAATAACCTTTACAGGAGAAGATATCCAGCCTAATTCTTACCGTTACTTAAGGTAATTTGAAAAGTTTCTCTTCACAGAACAGTTGTTTTCATTCATTTATTGCTTTTTGGTGAAATGATTCTGGGTAGCCACCTTCCTTCTCTGCATATAAATGTCTATTTTTACTTTGCAGCCAGCCAGCCAATGGCCCACATAAAATTACCTCATAAATTTGAAGTTTTCCATAAGTAAATCTGGAATGTCTTTTAGTGCTTAATTATCTTCAAAGTCTGAGACAGGCTATTTAGTCATTACCTGCCTTCTTATTTTAATTTCCAATTTGTTGCTGATAAGAATGCTTCTCCCACAATTCTTCCAGTTTTTTCAACAGGTGGTTTTTCTACACGTGCCTCATCCCCAGCTTCACAGGAGCACCGTGCCCCACAAAAGGCTGCTGCACCCCTACCTGCCCCATCTCGGGGATTCTCAGCTGCCTACAGGTACAGACCAGTGCTGGCTTTATTTATTCCCAGTTTGATTAGAGTTATGACTGAGGGTACTTGTTAGGTTCATTTATCATCAGTTTTCAAGTGTGGATTGACAGTAAGGAAAGGTGACAGACTTAAAAGATCACTCCTGTAGGCAATTTGGGGTAAGGAAAAGAAATATGGCCACAGGTTCATAAAAAGTAATAAAGAAAGTCTCTTTATAATGAAAGGTTGTAGTAAAAATTTTATGCCATTACCTAACAAAGCTCGGAGAAGACAATAACGCAGACAAACAGAAACTAATTACAATTAAATTTTCCTGATTCATGAATAAAACATTAGCCAATTTTTACACGGCTCAAGAACAGATGAAGGGAGAGGATACAAATCAAAAATCCACTGTCTCTCATAGGTAAACATAGTTCCATCTCAAAGTACTTGATGGCAGGGTATCGATTACCACAGCATGATGTAGAGATGATGGCAAAAATGACACCACCCTCTGCGATGGGAGAATTTAACCTCACCTTCAGAGTCAGAGCCGAGGTGGGAAGGGGTTAATTAGCCACTCCGAGTGCTCCTATGAGTATCTTCCAGAGGCTTTACCTTGCTAATGCATCCATCTCAAAAATTAGATTGTTTCCTTTAAAAATGTACACCTAATTACTCTAATTTTACTGTTTTCTAATCTAGCAACTGGGCTTAACTGGTTAGTTATGGAAAAGACACAGGGAACAGGGGAATCTGGAGCAGAGAAAGGAAGGCACTGGTGTTATACAACTGTGCAGGAAACCCAACCCCACCGTGGCAGCAGGACAGGGCAAGGTGGGGGGGCAGCAGCTGCCCCAGGGTCCTGCCATCCTGCCAGAGCTTCCCCTTGGGCCCTGGGTGCGTGTGAAAACCTGCTGCACCTTCCAAAATGCACAAAATCCCATTTCAGAGGTGGGCATAAAGAGGGTGTGAGGGGCTCAAGCTGATCAGAACCATCCTGATTAATTACGACAGAACTGGTGGAAGGAGCTGATGTAACACAGCAGAGCATTCCAGAAGAGAATCAATCACATAAATAAGATAGGCAAAGGATGGGGGAAGAAACAGAGATGAAATAACTTCACCAAAGCTGTAGACCAGACGAAATTTAAATCAAGCTTGAATCTGGGTTTTTGATCTCTGGATACAAGAGTGATTTCTATCTCTTGCTGAGCAAGTGATGTAAAATTAGATTTACAAAGGTTATTAAGCTACCAACATGGGCACAGTATGATTTTTCAAAGTGCCTTATGAGACTAGATAATATATTCTGTTAAAATCAAAACACCTTTGAAAGAGCTTTGAAAACCTGGTTGTCCTCTCAGTGTATCATTTTTTCCCTCCATTACACACTATTCTACATCTGCAGAGACACAAAACCACAACTGAAAATAATGTTATGCATCCTCACAACAGAGAGCCACAAAGAGTCTCTTAGATAGCTACAAAAAAAAAAATAGAATTAAAATAACTTCTGAAGGATATATCCTGCTAAATATTATCTGTGAGCTGAAATGAGAATGCCCACTTCAAAATAACCTCAGTGAACAAATGAGAAGAACATCCCTCAAATCTGTGGAGCAATACAGCTCTTCAAGAAGCCACGTGTAGTTCACACAGACCAAAAGTATTAAGGATGATCATATAAATACTAATTAAAATCTTCCCATATCACAAGAGAACACATGTTGATCCCCTCAAAAAGAGAGGCGAGGTGGGGGAGAGAGAGAAGATATCAGGACTCAACCAAAGCAATCAAGTCTAATCACCACAAAACTATTAAAGAAATCAAGAAGAGACAAAGTAGGACTGAAATAAAGGATTAAGGCATAAGCTGTGCCACAATTCTTAGACTCTGTGCTGGACCACAAAAACAACAAAGACACTCACAGAAGAAAAACTGAAAAATGGCTTTGCACTTTTAAATAGCTCCTGGCAGTGTTCAACACTGCTCACCCTTCTCACTGCTCAAAAATAACTCCCAACGTGGAGGAAGTGGCAAGAGCTTAACAAGTTTCATCTCACAGAAGGATTACAGAAGTAACAGGGTCAGAGAGAGCCCGTAGCTAATCAGACCAAGAACAAAAATGCAAGACCTAAAATGCATCAGTGACAAGAAAGCTCACTTATTTAGGCATAAGAAATAAAGGTCAGTGTAAATGTCAGGTATATATCACACATACATATATTTTTCTTTGTTATTATTGCTTAAAATATCTGTTCCTTCAAATGAGTAGAAAAAGGTCTTGGAAGTCAAGGATCACTCAAGCTTATACCAGGCTGGTACAGATGGAACCAACTAGGTCTCCCTATTTTTAAGCAAGAAAACAGGCAATTACAAGAGCACTTGTTCAGAAGACTTTACAGGCTGGATTTTACAGCATCCTGCTGCCTTGCTGCCCAAGTGTGCACAAGGCTGCACAAGGCTGTGTCAGCATTCCTGGGATGACAGCTCATCCTCTTCCCCCTGTCAGTGTTCAAGTGGTGAGCTGCACCCAGAGCTCACCTCATCCAAGAAGAGAGTAAGAGTGCTTGAGATGGAAGTGTCAACGAAGACAAAAGTTTGGAAGCAAGGTTTTCTTACTAGAGTTCCCGGGAAAATTTGCTTACCCTGTAAATAAATTGATCTTCCAAAATGTGAAATGGTATCACCATATTTTATATGCTGTCACATAATTCTGTAGCCTTTCTAAACATCACCTTTTTAAAGGTTAGACTCTGGAAGTCAGATAAAGAGAACTCAATGAGATTTATTTATCTCTGGCTTTATAGGCTCTTGATGACCGTACTAAAAAAAATACTGAAAATCCTAAGGGTTTGTGTAATGAAACCCACCCCAATTTCAGAGCTGCAAGACTCCCACGACCGAGAGGCTTTGCTGTGAATTGCTGGGTTAGGGTACAAAGCGTCCGTCATTCCCCTTTTCCAGCAGGTAGCATATCATGGTGATAAAGTCTTAGGTGTCCCGTTTCTGTACCTACACGGTCCCTTTCTCATTTATTTATTTTTATTCTGTTGCTTAATCTTGACCCAACTCCCTTCTCAAGCTCCGGCACCCTCTCATATAATCAGTGCACCTTCATCACGGACCAGAACCTGCCTGTCTGACCCCAGACCTGAACTACCTGCCATGGAACACACCTCTCCTTCCTCAACATATTCTTCTCCACTAAACACTCTGCACTCTGCTGACTGTTTGCTAAGCCAAAAATGACATATTTCAATGCTGATGATGAAAGGTTTGTGAGACATCACCTTCATGATTCGCTGCCTACTGTACGTTCGGTTATACAGATAAAAGTGAGATAATCGACCTTCCTCAACATCATCATCATAAGAGATTGTAAACTGTTACATTATGAAGGTTGAATTTTGACATCTGAGTGGTTAAATACATCACAGAAGTATTCAGAGTTAGCACTTTGCTCTCATTTCCCCTCTGCACTCCATGCCTGACCCCAGCAGCTCTGATGATGGAGGAGCACTGGAAGTAACAGAGCCCTGTTTATCCTGCCCTGTTATTCTGAACTTAATGTGGTTTTGCTGATTTTGTCAACAGTCAACTTTATTGAATTTCACGTTATGCCCAGTTGTTTTTTTCCAAAAGGCAGACATTCCTACAATTCAGACAGCTGATCTTCCTGCTAAGGACAGCTAAAAGGATTAGCACCCCTCAGATCACACACATTTAGCAGTTTCTCCATTTCAGTGCAACAGCTTAGTAGTATATATTTCACCTATATATATAAAAGGAAATATCTGAATGCTTTCCACACTATTATCGTAGAAAAATAGTTTGCAGACATGGATATAGTGGAAAGATATGCCAAAGGCAGCCTGATCCAAACAAATATTCTAATTACCCCTTTTCTCTCTCTAAAAGGAATCTTTGTCACTCTTAACATGTTGGACCATCTCTCTACATTAATTGTGAATAAAGAAAGATTTAGTCAATGAGTCCCAAATTAGGTAAATTAACACAGTATTAGTCTCTTCTGAGTAGTCAGATACTTCTGATGTAATTCCCAGAGGATCAACAAGCCTCTGCTACGTAGTGACATAGCAAAGGACAGAATTTATTCCACGTTCTTTTATTTTCATTGCTTGCATTTCACCCAGGATCTTTCTGAAATGCTTCACTGGTCTTCAGCTCTCGTGGCAACATTACCTGTTAAAACTATTAATCTTAAGGTATAATTAGCATTTCTAGGATGCCTCACTGGATTGATTTATTTGTAAATACCTCAGTCAACCATAATTTACGGCATTGAACATGTTAGAAAGGCACCTCCTCTGTAAACTATAAGCTCACCAGCACTTTCCCTTAATTCGGAGATCTCACTTCATGTTGTTCTACAACATAAACCTGCAGCAACTCCTGTGCTGCATTTTCATAAAATCAGATCTCAGATCAAATCCACACAGTTCTGACTTACTGGATTTTTCACCATCTTTCAGGACTTTATCCATAGTGCATTTCCACACCTATTTTGTTTCTGGAGATAAGGTAGACTGCTCTCTTATGTTTCTCCTAGTCTCCAGACTATGACAACTTTATCAAAGCAATTTTTCTGAATTCCAAGACTCACAATGTAATTGTCATTTTTGTTTTGTAGTTTGTGGGGTTTTTTTACCCTTTTCAAACCCTTTTATTATTTGCAAATGCAAACAGAGATGGTTTTGAGTCCAAAAATGCAACCGAAAGATATTTTGCAAGCACTTTGGAAACATCTATTTTTTTCACTGCTTGCATCAAGCTGCATTAACTGGGGGAAAAAAAATGTCTACATTACCTATTTGGCAGCAAAGGGAGAATTGGACAGTCACAGTTATTGCAGCAAAAAATAGAGCCTGAATAGTCAGTCACAAAATTAATTAGATGCTCTTTGCACCAAAAATTGCACCTGAAAAAACCCCTTTTGAATTATAATATCAGCAAGACCCTTTTTCATGTATCCACAAACCCAATGATCATAAAAGGAATCACTTCCAGAGCTCATCCTACGAGCTGATGCAGTAACATTTACTTCTCCTGTTGCAAAGCCGCAACTCGAAAAAAACAGGAAAAGTATCTTTGCAACCCACAGAGATAATCACTAACAGAATACAGGAGTGAATTAATGGAACAGTAGAAATAAAGGCATGCCCTATTACAAAGTAAGAGCAATTAAATAAAGGCAACTCATATAAAACAAGCAGGTTTACTGTGGTAAGGCTGGAAAATTAGGCACACTGCAGAAACAGATACGCAAAGGAAGAGAAATCTTGCATCATTTTGACCTGTTAAAATCTGCCGGGGTGTAGCAATTGTTTTAAAGCTGAAATGACCTGGAACAAGAAGTCCTTGAAGAGACCCTCTGAGGCTTATGCTCCGAACACCACAGTGACTTTTTGCACAGACTCTTCAGCCTCCTTGTGTTTAGTTCCAAACTGGCATTGCACTCACAAAGCAATGCAAAATGCCGTGGTGACTACTGAGGGCCTTAACACCATAGTACAGCTCTTTTCTAAAAATAATAGGCCTGTGTATATTAAGATCTGAACTTTTTTAAGGCAATGGGGAGGTATTTTAACAGTATAGGATGATTTACGTCAAATATATTTAATCATAGCTTGAAGTGTCACCGTTGTTGCCAATGTAATTGCCAGTAGCCCCAGTGAGTACAGACAGTGTCTTGTTGCACAAGGTTCTGACTAAAAAGAGGAAAACAATATAGCACCTAGTATTTATTCCCCAAATTCTGCTGTGGTCTCTGACTAGGTCTAGTCCTGCCTCCATTCCATTGCTCCCATCACCTTCTTGTTTTCAAGTTGATAGACATAGGACAGACAATGGTCGGACTTTACTGTTCAGTAAAACAACAGTTGCAAACTGTGTAAAAGTTCTTCTTCACTCAGTTCTGCTACATCGCCAAAGCACGGCTTTCTCCTGCAACTTGGCAAGGTCACCTTTCATCAATATATTGCTGTTTCAAACATAAGATAATTTCTTTTATTTGGAGTAACCTATTTATAAATCCATCACTATTAAGTGACTTGCTAGCTCGATGCAAAACACACAGAGAAACTCAGCCCCATCGATCCCAAGACTTTGATTTTTGAGCTGAAATCAGTAGCAATCCATCAACCATATGGAGCCTCTCAAAAACAGTAAACCAGTTCTGTTTGTAACTGAGGTGTCTTGCAGAACCAAAGGTTTGTTATTGCGACACCAAGTAAATCCTCTGGCTTTGGAATAACAAAAGGCACCTAAAAACCATGGAGCTAAACCCTAAAGGCCATGCTTGAAGGCAGTGCAGGATCTGAAGGAATATGAAGCGACAAAGAAATCACTGTAATATGATCACTAATATAAAAATCGTTCAGTGAATTCACTGAAGACACAAATGAAATAAATATAGTGCATGAATCGATATAATAAAGTTTATCATCTGAGATAAATCCCTTCAGGATTGTTCAGCCTGGGGAAAAGGAGGCTCGGGGGGACCTTATGGCTCTCTGCAACTGCCTGACAGGAGGGTGCAGTGGGGCAGGGGCCTCTTCTCCCAGGCAATGGCAATAAGACAAGGGGAAAGGGCCTCAGTTTGCACCAGGGGAGGATCAGGTTGGACATCAGGAAAAATGTCCTCACTGAAAGGCCAGTTGGGCATTGGAACAGGCTCCCCAGGGAAGCAGTGGAATCAACATCCCTGGAAGTATTCAAAACCTGAGTGGACATGGCACTTTGTTCTATGGTTTAGTGAGCATGGTGAC